>LPNX010727601.1:258225-315946 GCA_001517045.1 Pseudotsuga menziesii
AAGTCCCATTGCACTCTCATCTACAGAAGCTGAGTACAGAGGAGTTGTCCTTGCAGCAACTCAGTGTTTATGGTTGCAGGGTTTACTTGGAGAGTGTGGTTTCGAACCTGAGTACTCAACTACCATCTACTGTGATAACCAGAGTACCATTTGAATCTGCAAAGATCCAGTTCAGAAGCAGAGAACCAGACACATTGAGATTCACATGCACTACATCAGAGAGCTTGTACATGATGGCACCATTCACCTACTCTTCTGTTCATCTTCAGAACAAGTAGCTGATATCTTCACCAAAGCATTTTGTGAGAAGACCTTCAGCAATCTCAAATCACTGCTGGGGATTGCTGATCATGCTGTCAAAGCATAAGTAGAGACAAGATTCTACAATTTTGTTTTACAGTCCATGTTTAAGGGAGGATTTTCCCAAGTTGGTTTTGCCTCTTTCCTTGTTTCATATGGACTTGCAGTATGTAAAAGGGTGACTAAGCCTTGTTGCTAGGCCTATATTTTGATTTATTACTCATAAATTCAGGCTTAAGGGGGGGTTTTAGAATAATCAACCCATAGTATTTACCCACTTAGACATTAATTCATTTATTTTTGTCTTATTTCCCTAGTCCATGAGTCCCACCATGTTCAAGTTTCTAATTGCCTATCCATAGAGGTCAAACTTGCCATCTTTGACTCATGTAGCGCTTGGGAAAGCCTTAGGAATCAAATCTACTTTATTCCTGGCCTCCTAGGCACCCTTCTTCTTTTTCTGCTTTATTGCCTGCTTTTTCAGTGTTTTGAGGCACATAGGAAACCAAGACTAGGTGAGGTGAATCAGCTTTGTTGCCTCTTCCTCCTCCACTCTTTCCTCCATGCAAAAGCATGTATGAGCTTCCATTCCACAACTCATTAGTGTGCCCATGCGCCCTTGCCAATTCATGAGCCTCATGACAGATTTGGGATCATCTTTTTACACCTATGGGGGATTTGCCTATTTTGGGTAAGCCTGCTTTATGCTAGCTTTGGATGCCTCCTTATGCATTCAAACTATTGATGTATTCTATATATTCATCAACCTATGATATTACAGGGTTGGCTATTGTACACTGATTTAATATAATTTTGTGTTACAGCTCCATTTTCAGTCTCCATTGTTGACAATTTTGCATGATCAATTGTAATTTGTTGTGAGTGAAATTAATCTATTGCTGGTCAGAATTTCTACAAGAACCACTCAGAAATAAGAATCAAGAAAATAAGATCATATAATGGTGGAGAATACACTTCAAAGGAATTTGAAGCATTCTGTAAGGAGGAAGGAATAAAGAGGGAAATAACCACTCCCTATAATCCCCAACATAATGGTGTTGTAGAAAGAAATAATAGAACTATTATGGAAGCAGTGAAGACCATGACTCATGACCAAGACCTCCCCATGCACCTATGTGCTAAATCAGCAAGAACAACCATATATGTGTGGAATATATTATCTCACATTTCTCTTGGATTCAAGACTCCTTAAGAGATGTATACAGGAAAGAAACTTGAAGTGAGCCATCTCAAGGTATTTGGTTTCCCAGTATATGTACATATTCCAAAAGAGAATAGAACCAAGTTGGATCCTTCTGGAAGGAAGGGAATATTTGTTGGATACTGTGAATTCTCCAAAGCCTTTAGGATATACATCTCAGGATGCCATCATATAGATATTAGTAGGGATGTAACATTTGATGAAGAGATAACTCTTAAGAAATATAAAAGGTGTCAGCTTGAAGAAGTACATGAAGAGGATGTACCTCCCATAATGGTAGAATCTGAACCCTCTCCTGAAATAGTAGCATTTGAAGATCATGATATGCTAGAACCTCAGGACCCCCCTACTATGGATATCTCTCGAAAGAGAAAACCTACTTGGGTAAGAGAAATCATACAAGAAGCTGAGAGATATGGAGCTCCAGAAGGCTCCACAAGAACAACCAAAATATCAAATCCATACTCTAGTTATGTAGCTTTGATGTGTGACCTTGTAGATCAAGAACCCACTAGTTATGAAGAAGCTGCATAAAAGAAATAATGGGTTGAAGAAATGATGGAATAATACCAGTCAATAATGACGAATGATGTTTGGGATATAGTTCCCAAACTAGAAAACAAAAGTGTGGTATCTTTGAAATGGATCTACAAGATAAAACATGATGCTAATGGAAGTGTTGAAAAGTACAAGGCAAGATTTGTGGCTAGAGGATTCTCTCATAAAGAGGGGATCGATTATGAAGAGACATTTTCTCCAGTAGCAAGGTACACTTCCATCAGAACCATCATGGCACTTGCTTCCATGATGAAGTGGGATCTACACTAGATGGATGTAAAGACAACCTTCCTTAATGGTGTGATTGAGAAATAGGTTTGCATCAAACAACCACAAGGATTTGAAGTTTAAGACAGAGTGATTCATGTATGCAAGTTGAAAAATGCTATGTATGGACCTAAGCAAGCTCCTAAATATTGGTATGGTAGAATAGATAGCTTCTTGACAAGCATGGGATTTATCAAGAGAAAATTTGATCCTAGCATTTACATGATGGTTATGGATGATGAACCAGTCATGCTATTACTATATGTGGATGATCTATTTCTGACAAGAAATGAGAAACAGATCACATATTGCAAGAAGAAGCTAGATGGAGGATTCGAGATGAAAGATCTTGGATTGATGCATTATTTCCTAGGGATGGAAGTGTGGAAAAGCCCAGAAGGAATCTTTCTGAATCAGGGAAAGTATGTAGTGGAAATATTAAAGAGATTTGATATGTCTGATTGTAAATCCATGGCCACATGCATGGACACAAACCTAGAGTTACTATCCAATGAGTCATCAGAGTTAGTGGGCATGACTCAGTACAAATAGATCATTGGATCTTTGATGTATCTGATGAATACAAGGTGAGATATATGCTTTGTTGTTTAAACCCTAATTCAGTATCTAGTTAAACATGGATGGGTTCACCTGATAGCTGCAAAGCATGTGATGAGGTACCTAAAAGGTACAATAGACTTGGGAACTTACTATGGTATAGATAATGACTACAAACTATATGGATATACAGATTCAAACTGGGTAGGAAGTGTCGTAGATAGAAAAAGCACCTCAAGTGGATGTTATTATCTGGGATCCACCATGATCTCATGGTTTAGTAAGAAAAAATCTAGCATTTCTCTCTGTACAGCTGAATCAAATTACATTGCAGCTTGCTCTGCTAGTTGCAAAGCGATAGGGCTTCGAAAACTTATGTCAATATTATTTGACATAGAGTTGGACACTATAGTGATTCTTTGTGACAACCAGAGTTGCATAAAGATGACAGAGAATCTGGTGTTTCATGATAAATCAAAGCACATAGAAATTCAATATTTTTATATAAGGGATATGGTACAAAAGGGAGCTATCAAGCTCCAGTATGTGAGTATCGATGAGAAATTTGTTGATGTACTGACCAAGCCTCTATATCGAGTAAATTTTGAATATTTATGTGATAAGATTGGTTTAGTTTGAAAAGACTTTCCTCGCAAGGAGGAATAGTGATGGTACTACAAATGATGAAGATATGGACCTTCTTCGAAAAGGAAGAACAAGTTGAATACATGGAATATCCTAGGAAAGGAAGAACAGGTTGAAGACATGAACCCTCCTCAAATAAACAGGGAGCAATTTGATAATATGGATCCTCCCAAGAAAGGGGGAGTGATGATAAGACTGACATCGATGATGGGATGACAGTGATGCTGATAAGGTATGACATTCACTTGTGGAAGATAGTATCCTCTCTTGGAGATGGAAGATATAAAAATATGTGCATGAGAGTGGTCCTTAATATCTAATTTAATGTCCCTTTTTAAAAATGTATTAAATGACCAATTTGTTTACTTTTTCCCCAATTTTGACCTTAACTAGTTTTTATGTCTAGACCTCCAAATTGGCCCAAATGATCCCAAATTTTATATGAAGGTAAATGAATTATATTATAAATTAAATATTATTTTCAGATATGTTTAATGACCCCCCAATTAATTCTTCAAACTTTTTTAATGTTCTATTCAAAGTAGGATTCTTTACTAGCAAATTGGGGTTCCAATTCCCTGTGGGTAATTGTCGAAAATGGCTTCACAAATGATCCCAAGGTCACTCAAATTTATGAATAGAGAATGGTTATGTGTAAGGTACCTTTTAAAATTCTTATATGCATCATGTTTCAGTTTGTACAAGCTGTTATGACTCTTTCCAAAACAACTCCCAAGTCACAATTTTGACCCTTGGGGAAAATGCACCAAATCTTCTCCCAATGCAATAAAAATGAGTAAAATGGTTTCCAATGATTAATTAATGAACATTATACTTAAAATAAACATTAAATACATTCCATACATCATACATTTATTATATATACATTCCTCTATTCGAAATAATAAGCATTACCATGGCATATATCAAAATAGAGTGGAAATGGTCATTGTTTGCTCATTAAAAGTCATTTTGACATACACATATTGGGAATTTAGAATTTAAAATTTATAAGAATTAATAAAGTGTATATTAAACATATTAAAATAAAAAATTTACAATTAAAGTCTCTCCAAATTTTAAATCATCAGCATTACAATGGCTCACAAGAAGATAGTGGTGAAATGACACTATTTCTTCATTGTTCAACTTTCTTACATGAATTATTTTGGTTATTTAAACCTGAGAGTATTATGAAAATGAAATAAATAGAATATAAATTATAACATCATATAATGGGCATTACAATCTTCCCCAAATAGATCAATAGCTCACCCAAAGCACAATCCCTCCATTGGCATGAATACGGTGTGAAAAATGGAAATAGTTGAGAGACAGTGCTGCAATTAAGGAATCCACATTATTTAATGTATATTAAACCTAAAAATAACACTCCATTAAATATACATTAAATACTTTATTGGCCTCTCTAAACACCAACTTGGATGGGAATTTTTCACCCTCGAAATTGGCCAAGGCAAGAAAACTAGTCATCCACTAGCTCTCACAATTCACAAATGATAAAAATCAATTCTCTTGGTTTATTAGTATATTTTATAAACTTAATTATCCTTATAAGGTTCCAAATCCATCCAAAAAATAAATCCAAGTCAAAATAGGGTGTGTTCTCATGAATTTACATGTGTCCCCTCTTTCCTAGCCTTACACCTTCCCCAAATTTGAGTAGAAGCCAATTGTTCTTCCCAAAATCACATGAGAGATCTCTTGGATGGTATATTTTGACCTAACATGTCATATATGTCAAATTTCAGACTTCATATATGACTTGTGTAATAAATATCATAGAATATCCATCATTGGTGTCATAGATGTCATAAATGTAAGGGGAATCTAGCCAAGTGTCCATGAAACTCCCTTTTGGCTCTTCCTCTCCCCATGTAAGTTACAATTCATTCCAAATTAAACCTATTAAATATATGGACAAGTATATAAACCTTATAATCCATCTAAAAACATTATTCTTCCCATATATTCGAGATTGCAAGATGACGATGCCATTTAACATAGGAATTCTAGCTTGAGTGGGCCCCATAGTCTCCATGTGTCTCCATTCTCCATAGACATTTCATTTTTCACTTGAATTCATTTAATTAACTCCATTAAATAAATATTTATTCCTTATAATGTATAAACACCATTTATTATCTCCCTTATTAACTTCCCAATGTTTCCACCCAACCTAGGGAACTAGTAGGATTGATGGAATTGTCCTGCTATACAATTATTAAAAATGGGGACATTACAGCCCTCCCCACCCAAGATTTCTTGTCCTCAAGCAATTTCAGATTTTTATGCTGCAATATGTTTTCATATTCCCAAGTGGAATCCTCATTTGGTACTCCTTCCTTTGCACCAAGTGCTCTGTTATGGTTTTGCTCATTAATTTTCTTTAGCTGCAATTTTAGCAGTGGCACTCATGTACTGCAATTTGGTGTTCCCAAAAGTAAAGAGATGTGGATTATGCATATTGATATATCCTGTAACATCACCAGTAATACCAAAATTATTAATCAAATCCATAAAAACCAAATTTCTGCAAATAATATTTACCTCCATATTTTGAAAACATTTTCTGAACTTTCACCCCTTTTTGCTTCCATATAATTCTTTAAACTTGGTACTGAGTTACCAAAATTTGAATTTGTTAATATTCCAATAAAATATCAAAGATAAACCACTATGCTTGTTTCTGCACTACTCTAATTACAATCATCTTCTCAAGTAGTGAATAAATCTCCAATGCCGCCCCCAAAATTGAAACCAATGAGACCAAAAATGATCCCAGGGTCCCATACGATACTGATACATGGATGGTGTGAAATGACTATGATGAGATGCCATGAACACCAAGCATGTGAAAATTGAATCCATCTCTCAAAATTTACTCCACATAGGAAACATGAACACTGCTCTTCAAAGATGAACTCAAACAACTGAAGGTTGGTTTGCTTTCTCAAACCAACAATCGAATTGCTACTCCAAGTGAGATCAAACAAAGCAATTCTAGGATCCCATTTCTGGTATTGCACCCTTCCAAACATCATGAGTACAAAATATATATCATTAAAGTACATAGCAACTTCATACAAATGTACATCAAGAAGGTACCGCATCAAAGAATCATGAAAGTGCTTGTACATCCAAGTAAGTAGATCACCATGTGTCCCATACACACAAGCATACAATGGCCACTGAAATCTGATCCAATGACATAGGTGAGGATCCGATGACCCATAATTCTTCTCCAAAAATAAATAATGTGCATCAATATAATAATCCATGTTTTCTTTCATCCAATAAGTGAATGAAGAACCTCCACCAAAATCTGAACCAAATAAGGAGCAAGGAAAACATGAAGACTTCAAGTGGCTCAAAGAAGTCTCATAAATGCACCCATGAATATGTATATCATCATGAAATAAAAATAATGTTATTGGAAGCAATAATAATTATTTCTGCCAACAATAATGTTCCTCAATCATATCCCTATTCACCCAAGTGTCGGATGAAGTTCCTCCAACATCAAATGAACCAAGTGTTGAGCAAGAAAAACCATGAGCCTTCAAGTGACTCAAACGCATATCATAGGTGCATCCATGTAGATGTGTATCATCATAATTTAAAAAATGATTTTGCTACAAATGTAAATAAAAATGTTCTGCAATCATTTCATCATAAAAAGTAAATCTAGGAGTTCCATACTCCTCATGTGGCACCATAAAAAATAACCCTTTCACCCATACTTCATTGAGACTAATGCTGCAAAACATGGAATTGTAGGATGTATGATAATGAACTGACTCACCCAAATGATCAAAAAGTGCATAATTTTCATCATGGGAAGGATCCATATGGGTAGTATCATGCATCTCCTTCAAAAGTGTGAAGCATTTGTCATAGATCGGTTCCAATGTAGAGGAATCGTGCTCTTCTTTAAAAATTGCATAACCTTCATCAAGACACAATTCAAGTTCCTCTTCTACCACATCAAGTGTTTGTATCTCTTCAAGTTCATATTCAAACACATAAAGAAAATTAAAATTTTCACATTTCTCATGATCCACCATGTCATGAGAATCCTCCAAACAATCTACCATTTGACAATTTGAAACATAGGAGGAAAAACAAGTGTCTTGAAACTTTTCAAGAAGTTGCTCATTTTGAATTGTGATCTTATGAATAAATTCATTATTCTTCAAGTAGGATTCATGTAACCATTCACTAAGCTCGATGACATTTTTTTTATCAAAAATCAAAGACATGAAATTACCTTTGATGTTGCACATGGCTCTTTGAATCTTATCCATGTCTTTAAAGAAGGATGGCTCTTCCAAGGAAGTAGCCCTCCAACAAGAATTTGATACAAATGCTTGAGTTTCATGGAGTATTATAATGGAGTCTTGGATGTTATTTTCATTCATCTTTAAGGACCCTTCAAGAAAATGTCGCTCTTGCAAATGAACCTCCTCATCTTCTTCCTTCTTTCTTGGTCCAACTTCATGAAGCTCAAGTGGTGATGGGGAAGCTGATCTTGATTCTTCTTCAACTGCTACAAGGTATTCATTTTAATATTTACTATAAATTTGTCTTGCAGTAACATTTTTAAATCTGATCTCTATGTCACCAACATAGAGTTGTGAGCACCCATTAGTAGGTACTCCTCCATAGTTCAAGCATCTGTCATTAGATTCTCTTTGTTTCATTTCCAAGGTAGAAGTGTCTCGAAACTATCTTCAGTGTTTTCAATAGAAACTTCTTCATACTCATGTGATGTATCTTCATATTCATATTTTTCAGAGTCACTTGGGAGTGAATTTCAATCCTCTTCATGTACTACTTCTTCTACTTCACCTATTTCAGAATTAGGTGGTTCATGGATCTCCTCCTTTTTCTCCTTCAAGCAAGATGATGCATTTTCCCCCTAGATTTTCTTAAAATCAATATATTTTATCCAACTTTGGATAACCAAAACTTCAAATCCTTTTATAATATTATTGGTCATGTATTCAAAGACAGGTTCCATAATTTTTATAAGCTCCTCACCATCATATGAGGTTCCCTTTTCATCCCTAGTCATAGTTTCCTCTTCAACAAAAGCACTTTTGGGTTTCAATATATAATGGTGGTCCCTAAATTATTTTCCTCATAAATATTAGACCAAATCAGGTTCCAATATAATTCTCTAATACCACTGTAGTGTCTCTTTTTAAAAAATTATTAAATGACCATTTTTTTCACTTTTTCCCCAATTTTGACCTTAACTAGTTTTGATGTCTAGACCTCCAAATTGGCCCAAATGCTCCCAAATTTTCTCTGAAGGTACATGAATGATATTATAAAATAAATATTATGTTAATATATGTTTAATTACCCCCCAATTACTTCTTAAAATTTTTTTAATGTTCTGTTCAAAGTAGGATTCTTTAGTAGCAAATTGGGGCTCCAATTCCCCCTGGGTAATTGCTGGAAATGGCTTCACAAATGATCCCAAAGTCACTCTAATTTATGAATATAGGATAGGAATATTTAAGGGAAATTTTAAATTCTCATATTCATCATTTTTAAGTTTATACAGGCTGTTATGACTCTTCCCAAAACAAGTCCCAAGTCACAATTTCAACCCTTGGGGAAAATGCACCAAATCTTCTCCCAGTCCAATAAAAATGAGTAAAATGGATTCCAATGCTTAAGTAATGAAAATTATAATTTAAATAAACATTAATTATAGTCAATCCATCATAAATTTATCATATATACATTCCTCCATTCTAAATAATAAGCATTACCATGGCATATATCAAAATAGAGTGGAAATGGTCATTGTTTGCTCATTAAAAGTCATTTTGACATACAAATATTGGGAATTTAGACTTGAAAATTTATGAGAATGAATAAAATGGAATATTGAAATTATTACAGTAATAAATCGACAATTAAAGGATCTCCAAATTCGAAATCATCAGCATTACAATGGTTCACAACAAGATAGTGGGGAGATGACACTATTTCTTCATTGTTCAACATTTTTACATGAATTATTTTAGGTATTTCGACCTCGTATTATTATAAATGTGAAATATAGAGAATATAAATCATAAAATCATACAATTGTTATTATAATCTTCCCCAAATATATCAATATCTCACCCAAAGCGCAATCCCTCCATTGGCATGAATACGGTGTGAAAACTGGAAATAGTTGAGAGAGAGTGTTGCAATAGAAGAATCCACATGATTTCCTGTATATTACAATTGAAAATAACACTCCATTAAATCTCCATTAAATACTTGAGTGGCCTCTCCAAACATCAACTTGGATGGGAATCTTTCACCCTCGAAATTGGCTAAGGTAAGAAAACTAGTCATCCACTAGCTCTCACAATTCACAAATGACAATTTATAAAATGATACAAAGCCATTCTATTGGTTTATTTATGTATTTTATAAACTTACTTAACCTTCTAAGGTTCACAATCCATCCAAAAAATCAATCCAAGTCGAATTAGGGTGTGTTCTCATGAATTGACGTGTGTCCCCTCTTTCCTAGCCTTCCACCTTCCCCAAATTTGAGTAGGAGCCCATTGAGCTTCCCAAAATCACATCAGAGCTCACTTAGATGGTATATTTTGACATGAAATTTCATATATGTCAGATTTCAGCCTTCAGATCTGACTTGTGACATAACTATCATATAATATCCATCATTGGTGTCATAGATGTCATAAATGTAAGGGGAATCTAGCCAAGTGTCCATGAAACTCCCATTTCGCTCTTCCTCTCCCCATGTAAGTTACAATTCATCCAAAATTAGACCTATGAAGTATATGGACAAGTATATCAACCATGTAATCCATCCAAAAACATTAGGCTTCCCATATATTCAAGATTGCAAGAGGAGGATGTCATTTAACATAGGAATTCTAGCTTGAGTGGGCCCCATAGTCTCCATGTGTCTCCATTCTCCATAACCATTTAATTTTTCACTTGCATTCATTTAATTAACTCCATTAAATAAATATTTATTCCTTGTAATGTCTAAACACCATTTATTAGCTCCCTTATTAACTTCCCAATGTTTCCACCCAACCTAGGGAACTAGTAGGATTGATGGAATTGTCCTGCTACGTGTTGCCGCCTTTCACACACCTGGGTCATGTGGTAGAAATATTCAAGCCACGCGATGTGTCCTTGGGGGAAAGTCTCGATTCAAGGCTGTCACCTTGTTCTTGACTCCTCCGTTTAGGCTCAAATCCTAACGAAGCCAAGGGGGGTAGACCCTATTAAGTTACTAAGGAAAAAATATTTTAGTATGGTGATGTTAAATTGAATGAGTTACTTAGGAGTTTGAAATTTAACCGTAAACAACCATAGATGACAAGATACAAACTGAGCGCACGAAAGCACAATGCTAAGAAACAATATATATATATATATATATATATATAGCAAGAAAATAGCCAGTGCCTTAAAATGGAGTCAAAAGATAATCAATGTACTTGCATGTGCTTGGAGTGAATGTTTTGCGATTGGCTCTTGGTATGTTTTAAGTTAATGTGAAATATGATTTGATTAAAATTAGGTGAAAGGGGGGGGACTCTAGATATACCCGAGAGTACTTGGAGTATGTCCAAAACTAAACCATCATGGCTACCTGCAAGGAACATGTGGGCTGAATGGAGTCTCTGAGGCTATTGTTCATAATGCACCCACAAGTGTAATAGAGATCGACACCCTGAGGTCACTTTTCAGGAGTTCCCGCTTCCTTTGGGTATTTTACCACTGTAATGATTTGATCTAGGTGTTGTATTTTCACCTGATGGTTTGTCAATTTGGGAGAGTGAATCCTACTTATTCTAGTCACTCAAGTTCTTTTTATGCAACTTGACTGATCGGACGAATCGCGGCCAAGTGCAGAGCATACACACCGAAGTCTTGTCAATTTTAGTAAATTTTAGACAAGGTGTTCTTATTAAAAAGAAAACCCTCCATGAACCTCTTTCGATCCAAGTGGATATCAATTGGGGAATCAAGGAGGTTTTTATTTTATTATAGATAATGAAACAAATGATGAAAAGGAAAACAAATATACACAATGCCAATTTGTTAATTAGTCTTACCACGCATCTCTTTCCCCTTTCAAGTCAATCGGGAAGTCGTGGGGTAAGTATTAAGTTACTTTGAAACATATGATATGGAATATGGAAATGATAATAAATAAAAGTATACTACCCTACAAATTAGTACTACGCTAGATTGAAAAGAGATGAACAAAAAGTAAAAAATTGACGCAGACGCAAATCCCCCCAGGGGGGATGGTGAATAGGCTCGAAAGAGCCTATTTGAAAGGACCTTTTATTTTTATTAGTAGGGATTTAAAATATAATCAAATTGAAATTGATGCAATTTGGTCCTTTTTATTTGGGATCCAAAGGCTTACAACAAGCTTGTAACACGCTAGAATTAAAACACGGCAGTTGGGGAAGCTTCCGAGAAGCTCGGGTTCGTCCAGAAGTCAGAAATTGAGCAGAGTCTCCTTCTCTTTTTTGTTAGACCTGCTAAAAAATATAAATTAGTTAAAATAAAATGTGCCCAAACACACTTTAAAAGTGTTTTCGGTCACCACACTAGTTACCGAAAAAAAACTAAGTAAAAATTTGTTAAGTTGGGGTAATCTAGTTTTGCAAAAAAAGGAACCAAGGAAAGCAAGCTTTCCTTGGGATATTGGCTTGATGTTTGGGAAGAAAATGAGACGTGCACTTTTATTTCAAAATATGAAACTTTAAAGTACATCAAAGTAAATTACCTTAAAAGCAAGCTACAAATTTTCTTTAAAATGCTTGCAAAAAAGAGGATAATTTCAGCTAGATCTCTTGAAATATGACTTTATATGCAAAATGGAACTAAGATCTAAAATTAAGAAAGGATATTACTAAGTGTATCTATATGTAATTTTCTTTGTGAGACAGATCTAAGCAATAAGATTCTTTAAAAGTAACCAATTTGAAGAGAAATTAAGATTTTGAAGGAGGAAGAGAGAGAAAGAGTGTTGGAAGCCTGGGAATGTTGGGATTTGGAGTCTGCTTTGGTGGAACACCAAGGGACTATGTCATTCATAATATATTGAAGATGAGGAATATGCAAACCATCTCAACCTCTTCTACAAGCGATATCACCCGCAACTTAGAAATCCTTCCATAAACAGATGGTTACAACGTAGGTGCTGTTGGAAGAGATAATTGGAAAGCATGCAATTAAACTTAAAATACATACAAATCCAATAGATCTGAAATAAGCAGCAGTAAGAACATAAATAAAACTAGAATAAACTCTTACCCTAATAGGAGGGAGCTCTCTCCTTCAAGGCCAACAATTAACCCGCAAAAGCAGTGATAAATAACACAAATTATACCTCATAAGCATTTGACAATCACCATCCACACATGAAGAGCATTACACCATAGATATTGCCTCAAAATCTTCTTTATTCTAGAATAATAAACAATACAATACAAGAGTAACAGCACCTCAATCCCAGTTCTAACTATCTTGGAAGAGGCTGCTTGTGCTTTGATTTATACAAAAACTAGGAGATCCTGCCTAGGGGGGCACAAATCCCAAGGAGACAGACCAAATCAGCTGATGGAGAGTCAATCAATGTAGATATGAAGCTATATTGAGCCCACTTGTCAACCAGGGCACTGATTGAGCTGACACATCAACCCATAAACTAACACATCAGTCCACAGAGCTTCCAGGAGAGTCCACACATGTGCAGGAGAGAGAGAGGGCACAATTCCCCATAAAGGCTGCTGAAAATCAACTCTAGATCTGATTTGATCACCTCCTTCAGTTAAGGATTTGTTAGATCCAGTCAATCTAGTTCAGATCTGATTGATTTCAATCAAATCGACTGAGAATCCCCTGATCTAGGATTCTGTATTTGCTCCATTGTTCATCAATTTATTAATTAAAATAATCAATAATTGATTTTTTAGGGATTTATGACCTGAGTGATGGAAAATCACTCAAAACTAGGAATTAGTGGGTCCATGGGTTTACATGGTGCTCTTATCTTGAAAATGAGCACCTACATGAATGAAACTGATTATTTGGCCCACTTTTATTACAAAATCATATTTTCCAATTAAACTATTAAAAAATAGCATAAGTTTTGGAAAAATTAAATTTTAATAAAAAACACTGAAAAAATTTAAAAAATTAAAAAGTTGAAAAAACCTAGGGGAACTTAGACATGTTCATATGACTCAACCATGATGTCTAGAATGCTTGTACATTGACATATAGACTCTAATAACCTCAATATGCCTAAATGCCAAGCCGACCACCCCAACTTTGGAGGTATGGAGTGAAAAAATCAGAAATTATTAGTCATTTATTCAACAACCAATAATAACCGAGGGAAGAAACACCCTGGGCTGATTGGATTAACAAATAAATTCTAAGAGACCGAGTCTTTTATAGACACTATCATACTAGAACATTTATTACAATTCCCCCATGGGGTATGAACATGTGATATAGTACAACAAGTACTTCCCAGAAGCACTTCCAAAGGTCTTCTGAAGTCCAAACAAGTTATCCTTGTCTGGTTCACCAGGCTCACTTGATAAAAAACCACTAAGTACAACTTAGGTGGTAACACTATGCAATTATTAAAAATGGGGACATTACAACTAAGGATGGCTTTGTATATGTTACTCTCAAATGGAGAGTACCCACATTCATTTGTGATAGCAAATAATAACACTCGCTCAGGTGTGGTCATAACCTCAGTGGTAAGGACGCTCTACGATGAGTCCTCACGAATGATGGGGATGACATTTTGTATGCAGTCGATATTTTCTTTGCAGACAATACTCTTGTATGGAGAGTTTTCCTACATTCATATGTAGATACCATAGAATAACACTATCTTGGGAGTGGTCCTAACCTTAATGGTATGGATGCTCTATGATGATTCCTCACATACGTCATAGTATAACACTCACTTGGGAGTGGTCCTAACCTCAGTGGTAAGGATGTTATACGATGAGTCCTCAAAGACTATAGGGCCTGCATCTAGGTGCAATCAATATCTACATTTAGTTGTAGATGATTCAATTGGTCAATATCATGGACCAGGCTGATGGAGGATTGCATCATCCTTAGACTTGTATCCTAAAGAGATAGGGATTGGTCATCACAAAAATAGATCATGTGTATTGTAGGTAGAGTGGTGGCAAAGGATCAAGTAGATCAAAGTACGGTGACAAAGGATCGAAAGGATTGAAGTGCTTCTACAAAGGATGGAAGTGCTACTGCAAAGGATCAAAAGAAGATCGAAGTGTTGTTTTAAAGGACCGAGAAGATCGAAGAGTTACTGCAAAGGATCAAAAGGATCGAAGTGCTGCTGAAAAGGATCAAGAAAATCGAAGTACTGTTGCAAAGGATCAAGAAGATCAAAGTGCTGCTACAAAGGATCGAAAGATAAAAGTGTTGCTGCAAAAGGATCAAGTGATCATGTGATACAGAAGATGAATAAATTATGAAAACTTCCTATGATGTATAGATTTATGACCTTGATACTGTTGAAAATGTTGTCTCTTGGTTCTCCTATAGTCTATGATGATGTTGTCAGTAGAATAACCTTCTCGTTAAGTGGGAGTGTTGTAATATTGTAACTTCAAAGGATATTCTTTATATTTTATTGATGTAACCTAAGGGAGATATTATTATTCCTTCCTCGGGGTGTTACTATTGTAATTGGTCATCATAGAGTCATGAGGTAAGTCCTCCATTGTAAGTCGGGTCATTAGTACCCAAATGAATAATATAAAATTTAGTTTTGAGTCTTCATAGGTGAAGTTGGCCCAGACAGTTTAGTGGGGCCAACTTTTTTAGGGTAAAAGTCATATAAATAGGAGAGTTATGATTCTTATTTGAACACACACTCACTCACTTGATTAGTGCATAGGGGAGAGAGACAAATATATCAACAAGGATGAGAATACATGTTTTGGGGTTTTATCTTATACATCTTATAAAAATGAAGTTTTTATGGGTTTTCTTCCCCTTGACGGTTTCCCAGGATAAATATTGTGCCTATCTTGTGATTGTGTTTCTTTCTATGATTCTGCATATGCTACTGATGTGAAATTTAATTGAACACTAATGATATCTAGTATAGCATATGAAATATTAACACCATTATCCTGAACATGCTTGTTTTGATTTTTGTTTTCCATTTCTAACCTACTGATTTTTGTAGATAGATTCTTAATAAGCATGGTCATATCATCCAATTTATTGTTTGTTTCCTTTGTCCCTGAAGAAGATGGTGACATTTTTTTTTCTTTTTATTATCTTCTCCCTAATAATCTACCCTACTGTTCAAATTATGGGCTGCCATCGAGTTTGATTCCACCTCTAAGGATGCTTCTTGCATATTTACTAAGTTATTAGTTCTTCTTTCCCTCAGCAAAAGAGAAAACTCGACATCTAAAGAGTTTGCATAAGTTAATTTTGTAGATGTTTCAATAGGCTTGATTTATGTAGGGATTTTACTATACATTTTATCAAAATGTTTAGTAAAATCAGTGACAGATTCCCCTTGTTTTCTCTTTAAGGCTCCAAACTCAGTAATATAATAGAGATAATCCTTGGTACCTCCCCACTACCTCAAAAAGATTTATTCTAAGAAATGTATACCATCGATTGAGTTTGGAGACATATCTCTAAACCACTTCCTTACTTCTCCATCTAGACTATGAACAAAGATCCTCATCTATACATCCTAATGTTCTATGTTTTTCTTATCAGCATAGCTAAATTAGGCATTCCAATTTTCTTCTATTGTAACCTCTCCTTAACCATTAAATCTTGGGAGATACTTCTGATAGTCTCCACCAGGAAGGGCACTCAGAGGTTGGGATAGGACCAGAGGAGCATATCTAACAGCTATTATAGCATCCATCCTATTAGGGGGTTGGGCTGCCATATTTGAAGTAACTTGAGCTAAGGGTGATTGGACTGATATAGTAAATGGTTGTGTTTGTGACAGAGATGGTATTTTTATTCCTATTTGGCAGATATGAATTGTGCTAGTCAAAGGTGTGTAAGGTGATGCCAAATACTTTGAATAGTCAGAATTTTCTGAACTCAAGATTTCTTCTTTTATATTCTCAGCTGGTAAAAGATTTGTATAAACTGTGAAGCTATCCACCTAACTGGGATTCTGGAATTCAGGGATAAGGATGGATAAATATTCCCTCTTTTCTGCTTCTTCAAATGTAGGTAAACTTGAAGAAGAAGAATGATGATGGATAAATTCACCTAAAGGATCAGAAACTAGTGTATCTTGAATATTGTTTTTCTGATGTAGAATTAAGTGCTTGTCTAGCTTCCCTCAACAATCTCTCTAGATATGAAAATTCCAGATGCAAGGGAGATGAAGGATTTCCACTAGATCCTATTCTCTTGGAATTCACTTTAATAGTTGTTGACTAATGGTGAAAGTGTAGTGTTCAAGATTTATGGTTTTTTTCACGTTCCAAAATCAAACTTAAAAAATACCCAGGGAAGATATACTTTTGTCTCTTTGTCCCCGGCAATGGCACCAGAAGATGTTGGTCCTAGATTTTGTACTAGAATACCATGGCACAAAGCCCATGCATCTGATAAGGTGTAAACTAAAGGTTTAGGTTTTTGGATTTTGGATTTTCGGGTATCTAATCACAGGGAAGAAATAAAATAGGGTGGATAGACTAGTAATTAGGTATAGAGCCTCTACCAATAAGTACATATAAGGAAAGTAAAAGGGACGATATAAAAGTATAAAGACTACAGACAATAGACATATATGAGCCAATTTTAAATATTATATGTATGAAAACCAACAGTTTATACATACTCAAGATAAAAATACTTTAAGACAGAAAAAAAATTTTGAACAAAAGAGATGCAAATGCATAAGACTGCTAGGGGGAAACAAAAGAGATAGAAACACTATCCTCTGTAAGAATCACAAGCAGAACTACACCAAAACATGGATCTGTATTTGCATTTAGCTATAAGTAAAAAATGGCTTATAACGATTTTTCATCCTCTGTACAATTTCAAAATATACTTACAAGCTTGAAAAAGAAGTTTCATACTTTAATAATATGCTAGATATCCCTATCTGATCCTTTGTTATCTACAACCCCTTCTCCTATCCTATACTTATATACTTATACAAAATAAAAACCCTCTAAAAACTATTTATAGATCCAAACATATAGGATCAAAATAGTCCAAAGATAGAGACTATTTAATTACATCAGCAAAGGAGTTTTTAACACAAATGAAACCTTTCCACCTAAACAGTAAACCCTAAAACAAATTGACTTCAAACTTTTTCCAGCAAAACTATTTATAGATCGTCAGGACTTATTTTTGCCATCACATCACAGCTTGTGAGAAACATCTATGATTATGGTCAAACCATCTAACACCTGGGATATCCTCCGAAGTCGACTGAGCTCTTCTTATATAGCTAACACCTTTTCTTATAATTCTTGGTTATGTTTAAGCAATTTGGCATTTTCTTCTTGGGCCATCTTCCTCCTCTTAACCACTTTCTCGTAAACTTAACTAACTCTGCATAGTTCGCATTTATTTCTTCAAGGTCCTATCTAATCATGTGATTGGCACTTACAAGTTTGTCTTTAAGTTGGTTTAGATGCAAGTTTCAAGCCTTATAATGATGCAAAGCTTTTCTAAGGATCGAAATCTCTATTCCTTCTATATTCTGCATAATTTCTTCCAAATCATTTATCTCTTTGCACATATGTTTCTCTTTTGAAATTTCAGGTAATGAAATCATGTGCTCTTCATTTGAACCTTTACAATTTAAAGTCTTAACACATTCCATATCTTCTTCTGCACATGACTATTTTTTACTTGTTCCTTCTTTCAATGCATACATGACATCTTTACCCTTATCTATGAATTTCTTCACTGGTACATATGGAATGGATCTAATGTTCTCCTCAATACTTTCTAGGAATTTAGAAATCGTACCTTCAATCCTTCTACACTGAGTATCTTCTTTGCTGGAAGATTCTTCAATCTCAATCATCTTTTCCTCTTGAAGATTAGGGTTAAGAAGCTTCTTCATATTCAGATGGATTTTATTTGTAGGCCTAGTATTAGGTTTCTACTTAACTATTTCAACATTCTTAACATGACCATAGGTCTTCTTAATGACTATAATTTCATGGTATGACATGCTCGTTGTTCCCATACTCTCTATTGTTGAAGCTTATTCTACAAAACCCGAGGTACTAGGGGTCATTTCCATTTCCTCTCCATCTAAATCGGATTTTGTATTCATATATGAAACAATATTCATATCTTCAACCCTCTGTTACACTGTAGATGTATTTTTCCTCTTACTATAACTCCTCAATTTCATAGGGTTTATTTTCCTTATTGCAACTATGTATCAGTTGGCTTTTCAACTTTAAAACCAGACCAGAAAAGAAAGTGAGGCCAAGTCCATTCTTTCTTTTCCAATTCTTTATTAATCAATGTTACAGAAGAAACTTCCTATGGATTGGGGTACCACAATAGACATAGTAACCACAGAAATCAATCCTTTCCCATATGCAAGAGAAACCAAATATCTAACCCTAAAGGATCTCGAAACATACCTTATTCTAGATGGTTGATGTAGATCCTCGTTGAGATTTTCTACTCTCGCTTGTACTAGCAATTTTCTCTCTCAACATTCAGCAAACAAGACAAGCATGCTATATAATTGTGTTAGACCTACTCTAGCATATACAATCAATAACATATAAGAATTTAAAAGCATCCATGGATTCAATATTCATTTAAATACACATTATTGGATAGGAAAATATATTTCTATTAATATAAATCATAGATTACAATAGTGACAACCTCTGTCGGCACGTCTGCGAACTGGAGAAATTGAGTCCTCCACCTAGGCCTCTACCACTTCAATCCTCCATCTCTCAATGGAAAGCTCACAAGAAAAAGGCAAGCTTGGAAAGAACACAAAGTGCTCTGAGGGACAAAGGGATGCATAATCAAGTATAAGCTCCAGCAACAATGGACTATAGTTTTCTTACTCTTCAATTCCTCCCCTTTCAATGTATCCAAAGGGTTCCTTATATAGTGCTTCAATTGGGTAATGGAAGGTCAAATCCAAGCGATCTCAAGGCATATGGAAGGCCAAGAGACAAGTGACTCAGATCCACATCAAGGAAAACTCCAAAAATATTTGGCCTTTTGCACACATCCCGGTGTACGCAGGTTTGAGGGTCATATCTACGTATATACGCGAGAATAGGTTTAAAAGTCGCGTATCGAAAATAATGCATGTTTTTAGGGATTATCTTGGGAACATCAAAGGTACAAAAATGGTCCTTGGGGTCCAAAGAGTCTGCAAAGGGAAAAGGAAGTTCATAAAGGTGTGATCCACCATGTGTGGTAAAATCAGTTGTAACATATGCCCCCTAATGTGTGAGGTCAGAGGAATGATACGATGGCCGAAATACATTATAAGTCCATCCCAGAAGTGGAGTGATGAAGAACTAGGTGGAAGAACTATCCATCCAATAGTATAATACAAAAATCAAACTCTGCACATAAATGGAAGTAGATATAGCAGTCCCAGATACATAAGAGTACAATGACCATGAATAGGCATGATACAAAATATGACATGTGTGGTCATCGCCATGTACAATATAGATAGATCAGAATCTCCATAATGAATATATACAAAGGATCATGATCTCCATGAAATTTTAAGATATATAATGGATCAAGATCTCCATAATGACTGAAGATATCTGACATACACTAGAATCAAGTCACGAGAGCTGAAATATTATGAATCACCGGCACGATCAAGGAGGTAGCATATATGAAATTCCACCAATCTAGAAGGTCTTATACACAATCCACTATGAGTACATTTCCTACTATGTGAATAGAGGTGTCGAGTTCAAACATAGTAGTCCATCATCTGATTACCGATCATTGATGTATACCGTTAACAGAAGTGAGATCACCCACCGATAATTAAAATGGGAATCAAGGTACTAGAGTGAAAACTAACAAGTGTGAATAAATGTGTTGAGGTCAAACACTTGAAAGGATCCATTGATCAGGGGACATTGATGTATTCCCAAAACTGTCGATGGCGAGAGAACCTACCATTGATGACTGCAAGTCTCAAGGCACTCAAAAATAACTCTAGATTCCTATCCTAGAATGAATGATCTGAAGTCGATGGGATGAAATCTGCTGGAAGGAGGGAATTAATGCATCCCTCATCATCCAACATGAGGTACTCAGCAAAGCTATATAATGTGGAAGGACTCAATCATAATGTGCACGAACCAATATCAATATCGGGAATGGCCGACATGCAAAGTCAAGAGAACTGAGGAATGGCCGACTCAGGTTTCAATTTCCTTTGAACAAGAGCATAAAGGAAAATGGTGACTGAATGTAGGAAGCATAGACTCAATATACAAAACTGAGACATCTCTACGACACAGGAGGCATCAACAGAGGCTCCATAGGGACTGGAAGCTTAAGCATATGGTGGAGATAAACCTAGAGAAATGAGTACAGCTCCTAAAGTAAAACTATTAACCAAACCAATGGATGTGATATACAATGCTATGTTCAAAGGAAACATGACTCGACTGCTGCCAAAGATAACATCTTTTCCTATCTGGCTTTTTGGTTTTTTGATTTTTTTGTACTTTTTCAAATATTTTGAAAAGCTTGAAAAAGAATAAAATTGCTTTATAGTTACAGACTAGGAGGAGATGAGTGTCAAGGGGAAAAAAAACTAGTTCCAAGTAGTTGAACATACCTATGCTCAATGCAAGGACACATGTGTATGATAGTGATAGTCGGGGGAAAATCCCCTCCTAGTAAAAAATGGGGAATCAAGCTACAAAGGATATGTAAAATGGCTCTGCATGGCTAGACATGAGACAAGCTTGGGCTATATAGCTGATAATTAAAGTCAGGGAAGTCGACATAAGGCTCAATAAGGCAAGCAAAACTCATGATAATGCAATTACAACTTGACATAAGGGATTCCTGGGGAAAAAGGCTAGCAAAAGATCTATAAGAGTATGAGGCACTTACACAAAGTCATGGCGATACTACACAAAGGACTCCCACACCCTAAGGAAAACAATGTCGGCATGGGCACCAAATACAGAATAGGAGCTAACTAGGGCACCCATGTATGGTCAAGCTCTACCATTCACATCATGTCACTTCTAAAAGCAACAAGGAGGTTCCGTGACAAGATAGAATGGGTTCATACCTAAGGTTATAATGGAATGGTCATAAGGTCATGCAAAGTGAAAAGGGATGTGAAACCTAACCTATATGCCAATTTAGACATAATACCTGAAATCGGCATGAATGGGTCAAAACCATGGTTGAAATGACGCTCAAAATGGACTCCTACATCATAAAAATAGTCCATAAAGGTCCAAAATGGTTAGAAATGGTCCAAAAATATAGAAAGTGGGTAAAAATTTTCAAAATTTCAAAAAAAAATTATAAACAGTAAAATATTCAAAAATTCCAAATCATTTCAAATTTTTACCCATTGGAGCTCAAAACTTCCAACGCGAATTCTGGGAGCTTCATCTGGTGAAATTTGACACCATTTCTTCTAGGTAACTGTTATACCCAAATCCTATCACCACCATGTGATAAGACCTTTTTAATTACATGTTTTCCCTTAATTCTAGCACTTGGAGTGGAAACCCATGTTGTTTGTGAATTCTACATAAATAAAAATCAGCATCGCGTTTTCCCTGTGACCCATGAGCAGTACCTTGCTCGCACCACCTGTATCTTGTTTTCCATAAGCGCTGCCACCACTTGTGGCCTTTGGTCCATAAGCCTTTCTCATTTAAACCACTCTGTCATAAGAGAAGAAAAGTGGTACCCTGGGTAAAATGGGAAAAATAGAAGTTTCTCGAGGCTTCTAGATCATGAGCCTCACGTCCTCCCTTATCCCTATCATTGTGGGTCAGTTGAGCTCGAGATCCCCCATCATAGGATATTAGAGGCCACGTCATCCACAAATCTCTCAACTATACAAGATCATGTCCATAGTTGAGGGGGGGGAACTATAGAGGTATTGTTATGTTGTTGGATTGACGACTTAGCCCAAGCCATTGGAGATCATAGAGAGCAACGTTGGAGCTTATGGGGATGAAGTATTTGTCTCATGGAGATGTTTGTCGACACTAAGGAAATGGTTGTAAGATTTTCCATACATCTTTAATGCAAAGCTCATTTTTGTCCCACATTACTGTAGTTTTGATTTCGCATGTACATGTTGTTAGATTCCTTAGTCACTAACATGGATAAGTAGATGATTTTCTGGTAGCTTTGATATGTTTACATGTTTGATCTATTTGCAAGTACATAGGTTCACTATCGAAGCAGCATTCCAGGTGTCTATGACATCTAGGGAAGGTCTTCAACCTTTGTCATTCACTCATTTGTTCTAGATCTGAACCATTCATACCAGAGGAATAGCTTCTGTCCATAGAAGGTGAACTATTCCTACTTACAAATATGGTGACTCCACTGTGAAATGATACATATATCAATTGATCTGATCTTCCTCAATTCTTGAACTCTTGTCCAAATCCAGGCTCCATCTGCAACTCTCTTCAGTCAGATCATCTATCTAACTAAGTGAATTTTGGTTTGAAACTTTTGGATCTGTTTAGATCTGAAGTATTTCAACTTTTTATGCTCTTTTTTACTGTCAATCCATCAATTTTTACCTTGATCTGATCTTTTTCTAATTTTATTTGTTGTTCTCCTTTGTGTTTTGGATCTATATAGGGAACCGCTCTTATGATGTTGGTGAGAAGCAGTGCCACCGCCTGAAACCTGTTTGCAGCACACAGTGCCTCAGCCTGAGTCTTGTTATCCAAAAGCGATGCTCATCCAGAACTGCTCTGTCAAGACTCCTCCAGCATGGTGCCAGGTTGGCTTTATTCCAAGACTACTTTTTTCTCATTTTTTGCAAAAAAATTTGAGTTGATTTGCTTTCAGCCCTGCACTGTCAAAAATGTGTGTTAGAATCTGATGCTTATGGTTTGAAATTCTGTGGTAAAATATCGGTTTGATTGAAGAATTCAAAAGCTAGATTAGGCTTGTTGATTGTCCATTTTATTCCATGCTTGTTGGTTGTCTTTGTGAAAGGATTTCTTTTTCGAAATCTTAGGTCCTAGCGAGCTCTGTTTTTATTTTTGTTATATAGACTGAAATAAAAACGTTTAATTAGCATCTTGATTTCATTTTTTGTTCCTATAGAAGACTTCTTTTTGCTTGTTTAAAAAGAAAATTTTTGACTAAGATTAGGTCATTATCATTAGTGAGCATAAGACATTGGATCTCTGATTGGCCTCACAAGCTTTCAGGTTCTCTATGTTCTTTTGTCTCTTTTGCATTTATACTATTTCATCAAAATAAAAAAACATTATAGTTTTAAGTTAGATCTATCGATGCTTTAAGAAAAATCGAAAAATAGAGCGCATATGCATATAGTGTGCTTCTTGTTTTTCTTTTAAGAAAAGAGACTCCTCCCCTTTTGGTTGCTTTCAAAAAAGAGAAATGAGTTTGGAAAGTGCTGCTTCTCTTTGATTTTGTGTTCAATATTGTTGTTTGGAAATTTTTGGTTTTGAAGCAAAATAAAATACTCTCTTTCCCTCCCATAGGTAGGCATACCACAAATGGTAAAGTGAAATATTTGCATATGCGTATTGCATGGTCTTACTTTTTCTGTCAAATATCCATGCATTCACCTAACCGTCCACTTTAAAATTAATGGTAGTTATAGGTTAATATTTACATAGCAATTTGAGTGATAGGTTAGAGACGTGTTCAGGCATCGTTAAGCATAGGAGCTGTAATTACTCGTCTACATTATATCCCGGGACTCATGTGGTTCTTCCACATACCGTAGGTATATCGAATGGCCTTTCACATACCCTTGAGGTATATAGAAAGGTACTTCACATACTCGATTGTATATTGGAAGGCCCCTTGTCTATGGTTATGCATTAGACAACACTACTACCGATTTGAGCTCCCACATACATTGTGTATATCGGGAGACCCCACTAGGATACCTTATCCATCTGAGGAAAGCCCTTTGGCCATCTTGCATGGAGCCATACACCAAAAACAACATTTGGGGAGATTACTACTCACTTAACCTTGAGGTATATAACGAGTGGAACCTTCTTGATAGTCCTGGTGAGAGACTTGACTATCTGAAACCCTCCTGTCATTTTAAGTTTGCTTGTTTGACCTACAGATTGAGTAGGGAAATTTTTGGTGTGTTTTCTAGTTTTTGGGACCCTAGGTTAGATAGGATCTATACAAATTGGCTGAGTTAAGACAGTCCAAAAGAGTACGGGTCTTTCCACCTGATTTTGTTCCTATTTTAGGAGAAAATCCAATGGAAGCTATTAACCAAGGAGTTTCTACCACCTCCCAAGTGGGAGATAATGTGGTTGCAAAAAGTGGAGGACCATATCCTTCACACTTTCCTCCCTTGGTACAACAACCTTCTCGGGGTAATACTTCGTTCCATTCTCCCATAGAAGGTCATGTTGATGATACTACTCATCCAGATTATGGTCCCAATGCTCCATTTTGGGATACCTCTATAGGACAGGCCATTGCCTCATTTCACACCTGTTTAAACTTTTCTGAAGAAGTTTCTCCAGATGAAGAAGAATGTAGGGAATACCACATAGCCATTCTATGTGCACAGGATATTGAAAAGAAAATAGATGACATATTGGGAACACTACCATCATGTTCCACAACTATTCTTGTGGGATATCGTTCAATTGTCAATTCTATGAGACCCATTGAACTGATTATAGATCACACAGTAACTCCACACAACCCAAGTCAAGCTGCCAACCCCACCACCTCCCATATTATGTCTATTCTGAATCTTCCTAGGTCTTTCGCACCTAGGGCTCAACCTTCAATTCTTGTTTCCTCATTACCTTCTAGTGCTGGGGGGCAACCCCCAGTACGATCTACATTATCCGGCACTAGAATTGTATCTATTCAAGGACAGACCTTTGGTATAGAGAAATATACAGTTTATGTCCCTCCCACCCATACTAATGTGGTTAATCCACCATCTAGTTCAGGTCATCCCTTGGGGGCACAACCTGTAACCAATCAAACCTGTTGGGGTTATGGTTATACAGCAAATCAAATACTTATAGGAACCATTAATTATCCACCCAATCCTACAGGAATTCCTTATGCTATAATTCCATATCCTAGTAATACTTTCATGCCATGGGGGAAACCTAACTGGTCCTACATGCTAGCTATGGGGGGGATACCTATACATACTGTGGGAGGTGTCGAAGGACCGCCTTATGGAGGTCCTCCCCCTTGGGGGTCTAATGATCCTAGAGGGATTGGTGGCTTTCCTCCTTATGGTCCTAATGGTCCCCGTGGTCGTGGGGGGCCTAGTGGCCTTGATCCTAATGGACCTAGAGGGTCTGGTGGCCCTCCTCCTAGTGGTTCCAGAGGCTCTAGAGGTTTACCTCCTAGCGGTCTAGGAGGTTCTGGTGGTCCCCTTCCTGGTGGTCCCACTGGTCCTAGTGTTCCCAATGGTCCTAGTGGTTCCGAAGGCCCTAGTGGCCCTCCTCTTGGTGGTCTTAATGGTCCTAATCCTAGAAATCAACCCCCTGCAGGCGTATTTTCTTGTAGTTATTCATCACAACAACTTGTCTATCAGTCTACTTATGTTCCTACTGGTAACTATATGCCATATCAATATTACTAGTATTTGCAACCTAACCGTCAGTTACCTTTCCTAGCAAATTTGGAGTTTCATGATTTGTCCAAGTTGATTAATGACCCCATTCAACATAACCCCTCATGGCCTCCCATTCCAGTAAAGTTACCATTGGACATTCCAAAGTTTGATGGGAAGCAGGGAGACAATCCAAAAAACCATGTCATGACATTCCATCTGTGGTGTTCTTCAACCTCCCTTATGGATGCTTCAATTTGTTTAAGACTCTTTTGGTGAACTTTGACCGGTACAGCCGCGAAATGGTATATTTAACTTATGCAACACTAATTTTTGTATTTTGGCTCGTTGGTAACTATATTTCTCACACACTTTCAGCTTCCTATTCATTATGACATGGGTACTGATCTCTTAAATTCTCTACGACAGACAACTTCCACCCACATATCCGATCATATCCATGAGTGGAGAAGCTGAAGAAGAATTATTAAGGATCCTATTATGGATCAATTATTAGCTGATTGGTTTACGAAATATTTGTTGCCTTCGATTTCCCGATATGTGGCTATGGGTGGTGCCATTACTAAATAGAAAACCATTATTCAAGCCCAGTATCTGGACTTGATCTATTCCTAGTCCAGAACTTTGTATGACTTAATTCCTCAAGCTCTGCGCCCAAGCACTGATCCTAAAAGGCCACCAGCAGATGTCCCTATTGATGGGATTGTTGGTTCAATCTAGTCCCCATCAGTAACAAAACCTGCCAAGCAACCCCAAACTACCACCCCTACTCCTTCGACTCCCAAGGTTTTCACCGAGGTTATTTCTATTTAGAGTATTCAAACCTCTGGCAATAATAAAAAGAAAGGTAAAAGTAAAAATAAAAAACCTAGAAACCAACAGTAGAACCCAAAACCAACCAACAATGATAACGATAAAGGGAAAAGATAAAAAACTATCCATGTCTACTATGTGGAGATGACCATTTCACAAAAGAGTGTCCCCGCTGGGATGAAATAACCCAATTTTTGAAAACAAATCCCACACCCAAAGTTCTCACGGATCCTTTTTCCTCTCAACAACAACTGATAGAACACATGTCTAACCAGGGAAGCTCTAGTTCGTCAGAGGAAATTCGTATGATGTCCTTAGATACCATTAGTCTGCAAAATTGAAGTCAGAATTATGATGAACCTGTAGACAATAAATAAGACCATTCTTCTTCAGGGAAATCTCCCTCTACTATTTCTCCTAAATCCTCGTCTACAATCTCCCTCACCATCAAGACACCTACTCTCGATATGATTTTGCATCCACCCAAGAGTACTCTTAGGAAGGTTGTTTTTAACCCTAATTCCCAAGAAACTCAATTTTATAATGTAGTTGAAGATCTTGCTCAGGCACCATGTGCAATGTCTACCTTGGAAGTGCTCCAAAGTTGTCCTACACAATGCAAAAACCTGTTAACTACGTTAGGAGCTTTAGACCCGGATAATTCTAATTTGATTCATTTCAATGTCGAGAACTATAAGTCTAGACTACCTCACAAAATTTCTTTCCAAATCATCATGAAAGTAGTCAGAAAGAAAGTATTTAGGACTTTCTTAGATGAAGGAGCTTCAACTTTGGTTTTGTCCCTTTCTTGTTGGAAATCTATCGGCTCTCCCAAGCTTGTAACATCACCTACAACTCTCAAGGCCTTTGATGGACAAGGTTTCCATCCCCACGGTCTCATATCAGCCCTTGCAATCGAGCTTGGAGGCAAAAATGTTTCTATTCAAGTAGAAGTAGTGGACGCCCTGTTATATTACAACCTCCTTCTAAGAAGAAATTGGTTTTACGCCATGACTGTTGTCGCTTCGACAATACTTCAAACAGTCCAATTTCCACATATAGGGAGAATTGTTGCCATTGATTAGCTTGATTTATGTATTCTGGATGTTACGAACTCTACAAATAATAGAATCCCTATGTTAGGCCAGTCCCCTCCTCCTTACCAGCTGATTGGGGTAGGTATGCTGAAGGATTCATCCCTTATGGGGATTTTTTCGTCCACTCCTCCTAACAGAGATACATCGACAGTGAATATGATTGTGTCATTTGAATGTGAGCCCAAGGGAAAACAAATTGTTGAGTCCACCTCGTTGAGTCCACATGAAGAAATGTACAACACCATTCAAACCCTTTTCGATGATCACATTGATGAGATTCATCTGGTGGCTTCAGATCCTTACCACCTGGCTTACTGGTTAGAACCATCTCTTCCTGTTCTGGATTATCTCTTTGATACTTTTCCTTCTGACGAGTCCATTATGGAGATTATGAATACGAATGAGTCCATTTGGGAGGATCACCATCATAGATCCCTGTTCCTCCCCAACACCAGTTCAGTTAACTGTGACTTTGCATCTTTGTTTTCCACTGATATTGTCAAAGCACCTTAATGTCCTATATTACTACAAGACACGGATTATGAAGGAAACCTTTGCAACATTACTCAGACAAATTTGATTGACATATCAGCCAAGCCTGGTACCATCGAGCATGTTCACATTGGGCAGAACTGCTCGACAGACAAATCTAAAGCATACAAGGCACTTTTCAAAGAATTCTGTGATACTTTTTCCTAGTCTTATGAAGCAATGTTGGGGATAGACCCATCCATTATGGCCCATGAAATTAAAACCTATCCCATGGCTAAACCTGTCAGGAAAAAACCAAGGAAAGTACATCCATGGAAGGCCGCATCTATTAAAGCTGAGATAGAGAAACTTCTCAAAGTAGGGTTTATTTGTCATGTACCCCTGATGAAATGGGTATCGAACATTTTCCCTGTCAATAAAAAGCAGGGCACCATTAGATTCTGTTTCGATTTTAGACACTTGAATAAATATTTTCCCAAGGACAATTTTCCTACTCCACATATCGATCAGATTATCGACAACTATGCTGGAAGTGTCATCTTCTCATTTATGGATGGATTTTCTAGCTATAATCAAATTGAGATATTACCCACCGATCAGCACAAGATGGCATTCATTTTCCCATGGGGAACCTTTGCGTATAGAAAGTTACCTTTTGGCTTGAAAAATGTTGGATCCACTTTCCAGTGTGCAATGTCCTATGTGTTTCATGATATTAAACATATTGTTGAACCATACCTTGACGACCTCCCTGCTCATTCACAATGACGGGAGGACCACCCTGGTCATCTTAGAGATATTTTCTTGAGATGTCGTCATTATAATATATGGCTCAACCTACATAAATGTGTTTTTTGCATTGAGACGGGACGTTTGTTAGGTTTTGTGGTTTCTAAGGATGGCATCTGGATAGACCCTTTGAAAATTGCCACCATTTTAGCTCTACTATCCCTAACCATTCTTCTCGAACTCCAAAGTTTGCAAGGGAAGGAAAACTTTCTCCATCATTTCATGTGTAATTTTGCAGAGAAAACGCATGGTTATATGCGTCTCCTAAAGAAGGACACTCCGTTCTTCTAGGATGACCAAGCCCAATGTGCCTTTGATAATCTCAAACATGCTTTGACTCATTCACCCATGATACACCCCCTATATTATTCAAAGGACTTTCTCTTGTATATTTCTACCTCCGCTACTACAATTGCTATGGTTTTGGTTCAGGAAAATCCCAACAGTCAGGAACACATGATTTACTATGCTAGTAATAATCTTATGGATTCTAAAACCCGATATTCACATGTGGATAAGTTAGGATTGGCCACGGTCATTGCTGTAAAAAAATTTCATCACTACATTTTGCTCTGCACAACCACTATATTAGCAGACTAGAACCCTGTGTATTACATCCTGACTCGTTAGGTGCTTGGGGGTAAGTACTCCCGATGGATAGTCATACTACAGGAGTTTGATCTGGAATTTTCCAAAGCCACATCAAAGAAATCCTTGGTATTTTTTGAGCTCATGTGTGATCTTCCCTATGCTTCGATGGAATCTGATCCTAGTGATTCATTTCTGAATGAATTCCTATTCCTGATAAGCACTAGTGACCCATGGTATGGAGATATGCTTATATATCTCCAAACACAAATATTTCAACCAAATCTATCCCATGATGATCGATGTCGTATCCGTAACCATGTGAAATACTACCTGATCCTGAATGATACCCTCTATAGATGTGGGATTGATTCTATTCTCCTGTGATGCCTCACCCATGAGGAAGCTGAACATGTGTTGAATGATTGCCACTCTAGATCATGTGGCAATAATTTATCTAGGATTGCTACAACCCAGAAAATCCTTGGCGCTAGCTATTTCTGGCCTTTAGTCTTTAAATACTGTCATGAGGCTGTTAAGAAATTCCCACCTTGTCAACATTTTTATTCCAAAAAGCGCTCAAATCCCACTCCGCTACACCCCATCATTGTTGTTGCCCCATTTTCCAAATGGGGGATTGATTATATGCATTGTAAACCTACCTCAGTTGGGGGGCATGGTTACATCATTGTAGCCATTGACTATTTTATAGAATGGGATGAGACCATGCCTACATATGCAGAAGATGGTAAGACTGTAACTCTCTTCCTGTTCAATAGATTTGGAGTCCCGTAGTCCATTGTTACTGATCAGGGATCACATTTCTGTAATCAAATGACGTAAGAACTAAGTGCCAAGCTAGGTTTTCACCATGAAAAATCTACGCCATATTATCCACAAGCTAATAGTTAGGTAGAGGCCATTAACAAAGTTTTGAAAACTATGCTTCATCGGATGGCTGGAGATCATAAATCCAACTGGCACCACATCCTTCTCTCTGCTCTTTGGACTTACAGGACTTCAGTGAAAACAGCTACTAGTTTCACAACTTTCCATCTTATCTATGGACTCGAAGCTGTCTTACCGATTCAATGTCATATTCCATCCTTAAAACTTCCCATCGAACTTCTCCTAGACACTTCCATAGAGGAAGAGAGATTTTTGTACTTGAACAACCCTGACAAAAATTGGAGAGATGCTGCCTTGGCTAATGAGGCACATAAGAAATGCATCAAGGCATACTATTATAAATCTATCCAACCTCGTGCCTTTAACGAGGGTGACCTAGTTTTGAATTATTACCAAAGATATGACAAACTAGGGAAATGAAAGTTTGAGTCCATGTGCTATGGTCCTTTCGTCATTTCTAAAGTTTTAGAGAAAGGGGCCTACGAGCTCATTAACTATGATGGAATCCCTTTAGGGAAACCTCACAATGGGTTGTACTTAAAGAGGTACTATTCCTAGGTCTTTCTTGGATAGCATCTTGTATATATGTATATTGCTTGACTTTTAGTGTGCTTTTAGTATTTTCATTATGGTTTTGTGTTTAGTGTCTGCATCTGTTTATACCATGTTTTTGTCATGTAGAGTAGATGAATTTATATGGCTTTGCTGATGGTGCTTTCCACCACACCTTGAATCTTACCTCAGCTGCTTGGGTCCTCTATTCCCCAGCTAAAGATTTGGTCAATTCAGAAGCGGTTTGTATTGGTCCTGCTACCAACAACATCGCTAAGTATCGAGTAGTCATAGGTCTTCTGACTGAAGCTTTCTCCCAAGATGTTCACAATCTGGTAGTCTTGATGGACTCACAACTCATGGTTTGTCATCTAAACCATGTTTATACCATTATAAATCTTGTGCTTCTCCACCTCTTTCGGAGGGTACGCTTGTTAGAAAGGTCATTTGAAACCGTCAACTATAGGCATATCCCTAGGGAACATAATTTGTTTGCTGACTCATTAGATAATTAAATCCTAGATTGGCATATTTTCCATTCATGACATTAAAATCAAACATGGTTCATTGTAAATAAATAATTAAAGACACATAAAACTCATGCAAAATACATCCACCATTTGAGACATATAAACACCAGGTAAAAGTCTGTATATATATATATATGAACATGTTTACAAAAAATAGGTCATGAGAAATCATCTGAAGCATGTAGGCTTTCAGGTAAAAATCACCATACAAAATCCTGAAGCCATCAGCTTTCAGTAGATACATCATTCATACATTGTCTAGTGATGCTCGTGGTAGCACATCACTACCTAGGTTACTCTACGTAGAAGTCTACTAAACTGACCCGGTACTCCTGTTGTAGGTCTTTGATACCTCAGAGGGAGGTCATCAATGGAAGCGCCAGGGATGTCTAGGGTCAACCTCTCTAGGTTTTCCTCTAACTCCCCGGTCACATTGTCAACCTACGGTACGAAGTGGGATCCAACTTGTCTATCCAATGGGAAATCTCTCTTAGGTCATGTTGCTCCAACATCTGCATGAAAATATTCAGGTCTCATTACTTAACATGAAAAATATAAAAAATTAAAAGACATAAAAACACTATTTCCATTTAGGGTTTCTTGCTTCTTACTGATGTCACCCCACTATCCATCGGGTGGGAGCGGTAGGTTAGGGTCTCCGCTGAAGTCTGTACCTGTATAAGCATAATCCTCCATCATGAGGATCTGATCTCTCAGCCATCGAAAGAATGGGTCATCAAAATTCATCATCCCCCTACCCGCTCTAGTATGGGCCATAATCCAGACCCACCTTTGCATGCGAGGGTCCTTCACTCTCAGCTCTGTAAATACCACCTAGGGTCTCATTTGTGGTACCCGCTCGAAGAAGAAGGATAGAATGGAACCAAAACCGAACTACTTCAGTTCCCCCTACGAACACTTGGTCAACTAATCCTTGAATATCAGAAGCAGGGCTTCCACCCAGTTTAAGACTATAGGTTCCATGGCCTCTATGGCATAGAGCATATGTGCCCTAGAATCCTGGTACACTCCCTGGCTTCCTGCCACTCTCTACATCGTAAAAAATATAGTTCATAGAGGTCAGTCTATCATTGTCTTTATGGGTATTTTATTCCTCGATTTCCTTATCCCTAGAATACAGTGACGGTCTATCAACCCTTGTGTGGTAATATCCCCTCCTCGAGAACCTATCAGCGAGGTGGGGGCACCCCGTCTCGAAAGTCTAGTCAAGAAGTAGATATCCTCTAACTCAACTATCAGAATATGATCCCCAACCTCAAAGTGTTGTTGCCTTGGATTCCACATCCGGAGTATATGCTCAAGCAATCACTTGTGTGATACCATACTGGGAGTCCACAGTCTCGTAATGCAACTATGCAACCTGCATTTCTTTCAGCAAAAGTGTCATCATTATTATGTTGTCTTTCCTTCCATATCACCATTTTTTATCAGCAAGAACCTGCCAAAAAAAATCACAAGACCCATTAGAATCACTCTTAATCATTCAAATCAAAAGAAATGATCTATTTTTGCTTGTGTCAATAGTTTCACATCTTCACAGCTAGCACCGGCTGTGCGCTTTGTTTTTGGCGCGGTTCTAGCAAGGTACCGCGTATCCCGCAAGGGATAAGCACACTGCCCTCTCCCATGATTTTAGGGCTTGCCATACAAGCCCAAAACACCATTCAAAATCAAAATTGAGACTATGAAAAAGAAAAGTAGGGTTTGAACTGTTACCTGGAATTGACAGTGCTCGAATCCGATGGTGGAAACTCCCGATATCAGCAACTAAAGATTTGACTACGGAAGTGCTCCAAATGCTCTCCACTATGGGTAAATAGTAAAATGATTTGATTTTTTACCATTTACATGACTTTTATATACATTTTTGGGTTTGAAATGCTATAGTTCTGATTTAAAATCGCTTATTACTCAAAATTTATCAGGCATAATCCCTTAATTTTAGTTATTGGCGCATTTAACACTTGTTTTGAGTCATTGCAGGATAGAAGAACAGTAGTAGTAAAGTATTGGGAGTTTGTTTTTCACTTTTTTATACTACCAGAAAACGGAAAAAGTCATTGAGCATTTATTACGATACTTTGGTCATGCTCTCGAAACCCAGCATCAAAGGTCCAAGTCCGTTTTTTATTCTTTTCAGGCTTGTAAAATCTCTCATAGTGAAAAGAGACCTGATGGAGTCTTCTTTAAACTCTTTTCGGGATCCTTAAATACGAAATGATTGTCGAGCGATCGTGTCTTCTTCATGCTTGTTAAATCATTTGAAGAGTCATTTCTCCAACGGTAGGTTATCTCTTTTTCGGTTTGGATAGACTATTTACAAAAAAGGAACACTCCATCCAACCATGACTGGAAGAGTTCTCTAAGGTATGATTTTATACATTTTCGGGCCTTAGGGACTAAATCATACAAAAAAGGACCTTTTGGATTATTCTTCCGTGGTCATTCAAACTCTCTAAACATGAATGATACCAAGTTTTCTTTCATTGGACTCGTTAAATTAAACATTGAGAGACCCATTTTTGGGAATGAACCCCTCCTCTATCAGGTTCATAAAACATATGAGTTTGGACTTGTCTTCAGATGAACCATGCTGAGTGTTTGTTACCCTCTTTGAACTCATAAAAATGAAAAGAGGAACTTATCAACCATGATGGGGGAAAATGGGAAGGGAATCATTTTGCAAGTAAATGGCAGTAGCTTGTCGTTACCTTTGAACATGGCACTTGTCAACATATCATTTCAGTCAATTGGGTATTCATCTAATCTCTATGATGATCCACTTTCATGAGTCATGCCACTCCTTTGAGTGTTTCAAAATAATGCATTGTCCACTGTCGCACTGTGTGTTTTTCTGGTTTATTCATGCTACCAAGTCTTTTGTCGTGCCGCCTGATGTTCAAAGGGAAGTTGAATAGTTTTTTCCTCTGTAGTCAAAATATTCTCCGTGTCAGTAATTTTGAGTCAGTCCTACTATTACTACATTTACATCATTCCAAAACTATGTTCCAAGTTTCGTGTCGTCGATGTGGGACTCATCATGGGCCTCCTTCAACAAGACTATCCCCATCGACATCAGCTCATCATCTGGGAAATAGTCTTAGAAACAAAATCTTAGTACCTTGAGATCTATATGCCTTAATGATAGATTCTCTCACTCTCAACATAGGTTCACATCATTGACCTTTGATCGATAGAATCAACTGGGTGTTCGATGTCAAGACATCTACTCACACTCAGTAGATTGTACTAGGGTACCTTGGGAATCATTGACATCAATGGTGATCTCCCTTGCACTTGTTAATGGTTCATGTCATTGACTGGTAATCAAGTGGTTTCTACCATGTTCGACTTCAGATCATTGTAATCACATGGATAGAATAGTATTTTGTGGAATATGAGATGAAGACCCCGAGTATTTGTTTAAGCACTCATTGCTTTCCCTAGGTTGCAATGGAATTTTGTATATCTAGCATGGATCCACATTTGTATGGTTGTTCCTATTCTAAAATTTGTGTTTGTAGGAAATAGATCTATGTTGTATGTCTAGTAGCTATGTCCAATTTTGAGTCGTCTATCACATGGATCTACATTGTATTCTAGTAGCCATGCTTGTTTATTCCCCTCATGGATCTGCCTTGTATTGGTATGAAGCCCATGAGATGGTTACTTGTGTCTATGAGTAAAAAATATTGATGTACTACATATGCCTACTTGATGACATGCTCCGATCGAGTTGACATTTTCACCTCGAAGTGACAACTTGTTCTCTCAAAGCTCTTGTTTATCGTATCCCTCTAAGTCTCACACTTTGGGGGGCATTCTTTTATACCCAAATCCCGTCACCACCATGTGATAAGACCTTTTGACTTACATGTTTTCTCTTAATCCCAACACTTGGGGTGGAAACCCATGTTGTTTGTCAATTCTACATTAAAAAAAACTCAGCACTGTGTTTTCCTTGTGACCCATGAGATGTACCTTTCTCACACCGCATGTATCCTGTTTGCAATAAGCGGTGGCACTGCCTGTGGCCTTTGGTCCATAAGTGTTTCTCATCTAAACCGCTCTGTCATAAGAGAAGAAAAGTGGTACCCTAGGTAAAATGGTAAAAAGATAAGTTTCTCAAGGCTTCTAGATCATGTGCCTCATGTCCTCCCTTATCCCTATCATTGTGGGTCAGTTGAGCTCAAGATCCCCCATCATAGGATCTTGGAGGCCACCTCATCCATAAATCTCTCAACTATTCTTATCCATTGAGCCTTATAAATACAATCTCATGTCCATAGTTGAGGGGGGGAACTATAGAGGTATTGTTATCCTGTTGGATTGACCACTTAGCCCAAGCCATTGGAGAGCATAGAGAGAAAAGTTGGAGCTTATAGGGATGAAGTGCTTGTCTCGTGGAGATGCTTTTCGATACTAAGGCAATAGTTGTAAGCTTCTCCATACATCTTTAATGCAAAGCTGATTTTCGTCCCACATTACTATTGTTTTGATTTCGCATGTACATGTTAGATTCCTTTGTCACTAACATGGATAAGTAGATGATTTTCTAGTAGCTTTGATGTGTTTGCATGTTTGATTTATTTTCAAGTACATAGGTTCACTATCGAAGTAGCATTCCAGGTGTTTACGACATCTAGGGAAGGTCTTCATCCTTTGTCATTCACTCATTTGTTCTGGATCTGAACCATTCAGACCAGAGGAATAGCTTCTGTCTGTAGAAGGTGAAATATTCCTGCTTACAATAACTCCTCATGTCCTCCTCTTTCTATTTCACGCAATTTTTTTTGAATTTCCATGGTCAAATTTAATTTTTAAGCCAATCTAAAATGGTTGTTTTGGCCCACGCAGATATCAGGGTTTTTTTCGCGTATAGGGCTGGCCATACGTGGAAAAACCTCCCAAAACCGTGTACATACATGGCTATTTTGCAAACAGTCGCATATGCGGCCGTGCACAAGGTTTTTTAAGGTATCTAATGACCAAAAAATCAATTTTAATGTGCAATATGGTTCTAGAATGGAGAGAGAGGGAACATGGAGATGTAGAAGTGGCTGTCTAAGGTGACTTAATGGCTCAACAAGCTCTTCATGCATGTGGTCTGTATAAGTTTTGGTGTCTTTGTAGCCTAAGGGCCAAACCAAGACTCTTGCAGATGCTAGTANAGGGGACTTAATGGCTCAACAAGCTCTTCATGCATGTGGTCTGTATAAGTTTTGGTGTCTTTGTAGCCTAAGGGCCAAACCAAGACTCTTGCAGATGCTAGTAGACTACTGGGATCCAGAATTAGAATCGTTTCATATCAACGAGATGTCTCTCACTATAGAGGTAGATGACATATATTTTATTACTGGATTATCCCGACGGGGAGAGGTGGTGAACCTACACTCTCGAGAGCCCGAAGGTGGCCTTACCATTGATGAATACATTAAAATAATTTATTTTTTTCAGACATGAAAAAGTTTGGGAGTCAAATCCCAACAAACTCCATCCAGGTACTAGGACTGAAGGCCATACTATTGGCACTCGATAGGATGGCTAGTCTATCATCACTCCACCAGGCCTCGTGACCATTGATGTTCTATGTAGTGGAGTGTATGAGACCCGCAATGTACGACTAGAGCATTGCGTTGTTGAGTAACATGAATCAGTAGCTCAGTGACTGGAAGATGGGTAGGGTCAGAAACTTTAGTTTCGGCAGCACTGAGCACATTCTTCTTTGAGCATGTATCGGGGCTAAGCCCTAGAGTGGAGATTCCTCCACATGGAGTTCAAGATCCATCCCAATGACATTGGGAAAATGTTATGCACAAGCTGGGTGGAGGTAGGGTGGCTAACCCCTACCCAGTGGACTTCTTTCTATGGTGGCAGCAGTAGATGATTTCCATCAATGATTATCCCTATGCGAGAAAATATTGCTGGGGAGATCTGGACATGCCTCTACCACCAGGAGCGGCTTATGGTGACATAGGTAACGAATCCCAAACCCTCTTTTTAACTTTTTTGAATTATAATTTTTTTTTGTGTTTTTTGATATATTGACTCAAAAGACATGTTTTGGTGTGACAAAACATAGTGACAATCTATCTTGTGTATGCAGATGTTGGACTACAGTAGTCTGACGGTTTCCCTCATCATAGACAGAGGGGAAGAGGAGATGACATCATGGGTGTGGATGCAGATTGGACACTCCAAAGAATCCACACAAACTTTGTATGCTTGACACATAGGGTACCCATGGCGCAAGTCAAGGACTTGCCTGAGGCCATGCAGTGTCAAGTGGTTGGTGTACCACAAGCATGGGTTAGATTATTCATATGACTAGCTAGAGACATGGTGTTCTACCATAATCAGAACACCCCTCCTCCTTGATAGGCTTAGAGACCTAAGAGTGCTTCATTTTTGTACTACCATGTATTATATTTTGGTGGCTTGGAAGCCCCATTTTTGTATTATGACACTTATGCATTATGATGTCACATTTTGGATGTTTAATGAAATTTTTTTATGATGATCAATTTTATTTATTTACATGTGTGTAAAAATGTATGGTTGTGATATGCTTATGGTCTATGAAACAAATGCCAATATAACACATAGTTATCATAAGAGTCAGCAACTTAATTAAAAATTATTTAAACGTGTATGTATGTTATGTTTTCAAATTATCATTCTAACAATATCACACGTAATAATGTTTATAATAATTTCAGATCCCTAACATGATACACGCCATTAAGCTATGAAACTACTAACTACGAATCAAGATGCACCTCAGGAGAGAGAAAACCATGTGAAATGGAATCCCGCAATAACTCGATAACGGAACTATACTCAGCAACATTATTCGAAGAAGGCCATAAAGATACGCCTCCTGAAGAAAATACCTAACCCGTAGGAGTATAAATCACCCAAGCAGTAGAAGCTAAGTTTTGAGTGTGGCGGCTAGCACCATCAACGAATCCTATGTAAGCAAAAGACTCCATTGACATCTGCCATAAGAAACGAAAGCTAATCAACAAACCCAATTACCATAAGAAAATTGAACTATGCAAAAAATTGTACAATAATATATGATAATCATCCCTGGCTAAAGATCATGAATAGTATTTTTTAAGATAGAGCCCATTTCTAGGCTCCTCCAAGGGTGTCCCTTCATAATACACAAACTCATAGGTGCCCTTCTCTAACACACATTTGACTACGTAAGGACCATGCCACATGGAATTCAACTTCCTTGCCCCCAAGGTTCCTTTAGCTTGATCCCACAAAAGGACCAAATTACCTTCACTAAACCTCCTCAGATGGACAGACTTATCATATTGGACCTTAATGCGACACTTATTTACTTCTAGAGCCACCAAGGCATCCTGGCGCTACTCATCAAGTTTCTCTAAGTGGACCAAATGTTCCTCCAATGCGGAAGTGTCCAGTAAAATCTCTATAGCTAGCCTCAACGAAGGGATTTCACATTCAACTAGCAATATAGACTCCACCCCATGTATGAGATGATATGGAGAGAAAATGGTGGCAGTCTTAATCATGATCTTATAGGCCCACAAAGCAGGATATAACATGATATGCCAATTCATCTTGCTTTGTGTGATGGTTCGTTGGAGAATGGACTTAAGTGATTTATTCACTGCTTCAACCTATCCACTCGCCTGAGGATAATAAGAAGAGGAGTTCTCCTTCTTATACCCTAACTTCGAAACCAACTCTTCCATCATTATATTTTGAAAGTTCCTACCGTGGTCAGTGAAAAACTCTTTCGAAATGCTGAACCAAGTAATAATTTGGTTGAACATGAAATGCACAGCTGTCTCACCGTCGAATTTAACTGTGGGAATAGCCTCAGCCCATTTCCTGAAATAATCAACAGCCACTATAATGTGATGATGCCCCCAAGCTGAAGCTAGGTTGCAATCCATGAATTCAAGCCCCCACTTGGTGAAGGAATTGGCGGTGATAATTGGATGTAATGGGGCAATATGCGAGCGCATATTGCATGCAAACACTTGGCAAGGGTGACACTTCTTGACTTCATTGAAACAATCTTTGAATATCGACGACCAAAAATATCTGGCTCTCAAGATTTTTTGGGCTGTAGAAAGCCTAGATAAATGACGACCACATGCCCCTCCATGGAAATCATTCAGCACAACCTCAGCCTCATCATGGGTTAAACAACAACGTAAAATGGAATCTACCCCATAGCGGTACAAAGTGTTATCCACTATAAGGTAGTTCTTAGATACATGACATAATTGTCGTCGCTCATCCCATGAAAGGTGAGTAGGGACCTTCAATGTTTGCAAATATATAATGATATCCCCATAACATGGGTCCAAAGTTGAGATAAGGAAAATATGCTCATCGAAAAATGTATCTTCATAAACCTCCTCCTCCTCCACACTTGGAAAATCAGAAATGAGCTCCGCAAAAATCAATAATTTCTTCGATTTCACCGAAATGAATTCGAGATCGAACTCTTAAAAAATTGCAATCCACTTATTATATTTTCCCTTGATCATCCTTCAAGTGAGGAAAAACTGAAATGATTAACATGAGCTAGCACCAAGGTCTGTCAAAGGAGAATGTAATGCCTCAATCTCTGAACTGCATGAATGGTGGCCAAGGAAAGTTTCTCCACATGAGAATAATGGATTTCCACATCAATAAGGTTCCAGCTCAAATGATATATGACATGCTTTTGGAGCTCCTCATCCTCCTGAACCAAAACCATACCAACCATCTCCATGGACGCGGCCACATAAATAAAAAAATCACCAATATAGTCAGGTGGACTAAGCATGGGGGCCGATGCTAAGGCTCGCTTAAGAGCATCAAAGGAATCCTGGGCTCGCTCATCCCAACAAAAAATAGTGTCCTTATTTAGAAGACGCATAAATCCTTTAGTCAAATTGGAAAATTTAACCATGAATCTTCACAAGAAATTTTCCACGCCTTACAAATAATGAAGATGTATAATATTATGCAGGGGAGACAATTGAAGTATTGCCTCAACCTTTAAGGAATCGACTCTTATACCTTCCTTGGATACAATGAACCCTAGCAAGTGACCAACGGTTACGCGAAATATGCACTTATGAGGATTTAACCTAACCTGGAAATGGTGACATCTCTCAAATACTAATCTCGAATGGTATGGATGACACACTCTCAGATGAGAATGAGTAGCAAGATCATCCAAATACACTTCGATAATTGTTTTGAGATCATGAAAAATGAAGGTCAAAGCCCGCTGAAAGGTGGCTCCAGCATTTTTAAGACCAAAAGGCATCTTCCAACATGCAAACATACCCCAAGGACAAATAAATGCAGTTTTATGTTGATCCTCGGGTTTGATATGAATCTGATTATATCTAGAAAAACCATCCCTAAAGGAGAATACCTTGCTTCCCGCACACTCATCCAAAATCTGATCAATAAATGGCGTGGGAAAATTATCCTTAGGATAAGTACAATTTAAATCAAGGAAATAAGTGCATATACGGATCACTCCCTGCTTCTTATCCACTGGAATGAGATTTGAATCCCACTCCATCAAGGGAACGAGATTGATAAAATTGACTTTTAACAGCTTCTCTATCTCAGCCTTAATAGTGGGTGCTTTTCTAGGATTCACCACATGCAAATGTTGTCGAATAGGCTTTGCATTCGGATAGGTCTTAATTTCATGTTCAACAATACGAGGTTCGATACCCAGCATTTCCTCGTATGACCAAGCAAAGATGTCATGAAACTCTTTAAAAATATCAGTATACTCCTTAATCTCATCAGGGGAACAATCTTCCCCAATGTAGACATTCTCAACTTTTCCAGGATCGCGAGAGATATTGATAGGAATTGTAGGTGATAGATTCACCATGTTCCCATCAGCCATTTGACTAGGAGAGCTCAATGGAACCATGGGAATACCAATATTCTTGCTAAGAATATCCCTATAGTCCTCACTCTCCAAATGGTTAAGCTCAGGAAGAAAATATGATCTATGATGCAACTCTTCCCAAGCTGGCTCAACCCCTGACATGGCCTCAATAATGGCTTCATCTGATGGAAAAACATCGTCAAGGAAATCATGTGTGTGAGAGGACTCAACTGCCCATGCAGGAAGCACATATGGGTCCTCCTCCTCCATCCACAAAGAGGAAGGACTAGGCTTTGAAACACAATCAAGATTCGCTTGATATGTTATCATTGCTACAGGCAACGACACATCTGTTTCGACAGGTCCATTCGAAGGACTCGATGAAGGAAGAATCCAAGGTCCTTCCATATGGGTAGTGCAAAAATACACAACCTTCAATGAAGATGAAGCCCCACCAAAACTAGATCCGATCATAAGAACGGGCGTAGGACAACTAAAGGTCCCAATAAGGGATGGATACATACCCACACCCACACTCCCAATTGTCAACTAAGAATGATCGATAATTGGGATAGAAGATCTCGATGATGCACTAACACTCGGATTACAGAATGATGTCTGGTCAATCATAACAATCTTCCCATTAAGTGGAACGCATACTACTCGAAATAGAGAAGAGGATATGGATTGCATACTATACATCCAATTCTGGACCAGTAAAAGATTTTAGTCAAGGGGCGCATCAACCACCTCGAGCTTGATCGTGGCGGTCTTCCCTCCCAATTGGACCTTAAGAGAAGGAATAATCCCATGCAGCCAAAAATATCTACCATTGTTAGCTAGAATATTTCACTTTCTGTGGATAGTAAAGTTTTCCACTGGTCTGAATGGTTCAAATATAGAACAAATGAAGGACAATGGTTGAAGACCCTCCCTAGATGCCGTAGATACATGGAATGTGATGCATTGATAGAAACCCTATGTACCTACAATTATATTAAACATGCAAACACATCAAAAATGCCATAATATAATCTACTAATCCATGTTAGTGACTAAGGAATCTAACAACATACATGTGCAATCAAACAACAACAGTAATGTGGGATGAAAATCAACCTTGCATTAAGCTAAAATGAATAAGTTTACAACCAATTAATACTTAGTGTTGACATGCATCTCCATGAAACCAAACATTCTCATACCCATAAGCTCCAACTTTTCTCTCTATGCTCTCCAATGGGTTGGGTCAAGTGATCAATCCAACAACATAACAATACTTCAATGGTTCTCCCCTCAACCATGGACATGAGCTTGTATTTATAAGGCTCAATGGATAGGGATGGTTGANAATGGGGGATCTCGAGCTCAACTGACCCACTATGATAGGGATAAGGGAGGACACGAGGCTCATGATATAGAAGCCTCAAGAATCTTCTCTTTTTCCCATTTTACCTAGGGTACAACTTTTCTCCTTCAATGACAAAGCGGTTCATGTAAGAAATGCTTATGGACTAAGGGACATAAGCGGTGGCACCACTTGTGGATAATAAGGGATAGGTAGTGCGAGCAAGGTACCACTCTTGGACAAAGGGGAAGGTGTGGTGCTGAGCATTTTTGTGAAAGATTGACAAAATGGTATGAGTTTCCACTCCAAGTGCTAGGATTCAAGGCACGTAGGTATGTTAAGATTCTTATCACATGATGGTGACATGATTTTGGTATAATAGAATGCCCCCCAAAGCATGAGTCTTAGAGGCATACGATAAATGAGAGCTTTGAGAGAACAATTCGTCGCTACGAGGTGAAAATGTCAGCTCGATTGAAGTATGTTGTCAAGTAGGCATGTGTAGTACATCAGTATGTTGACTCATAGACATAAGTAACCAATTCATGGATGCAAACCAATACAAGGCAGATCCATGAGAGGAATAAACAAGCTTGGCTACTATAATACAACGTAGATCCATGTGATAGAGGATGTCAAACTTGGACATAACTACCAGACATACAATCTAGATCTATGTCATAGAGACACAAATTTGAGCATAGCCACGACCATACAAATGTGGATCCATGCTAGATATACAAGAGTCCATCACAACCTGGGGAAAAGCAATGAGCGCTTTAAACAAACACCCAGGGTCTTCATCCCGTCTTCCACAAAGTACGATTCTATCCATCTGATTACAATGATCTGAAGTCAAACATGGTAGAAACCACTTGATTACTGGTCAATGATGTGAACCGTTAACAAGTGCAAGGGAGATCACCATTGATGTCAATGATTCCCAAGGTACCCTAGTAAAATATATTGAGTGTGAATAGATGTATTGATGTCGAACACCCAGTCGATTCTATGAATCAAAGGTCAATTATGTGAACCTATGTCGAGAGCAACAGAACCTATAATTGAGGAATACAGATCTCAAGGTACCAAATATTGTTTCTAATACTATTTCCTAGATGATGAGCTGATGTTGACGGGAAAAATTCTCGCCGAAGGAGGGCCATGATGAGTCCCACATTGACAACAAGAAACTCGGAACATAGTTCTTGAATGATGTGAATGTAGTAACCATAATACTAACTCAAAAATACTAGCACAAAGACTATGTGGACTACAAAGGTAAAACTTCTTCAAATCCCCTTTGAACATCGGGCAACATGACAAAAAGACTTGGCAGCATGACTGAACGGGACAAACAAACAATGCAACACTAGACAATGCATTCTTTTGAAAGACTCAAAGGAGTGACATGACTCATAAAAGTGGATTCTCACAGAAATCAGCTGAATACCCAATTGACTGACATGATGTGCAAACAAGTGCCATGTTCAAAGGTAATGACAAATAACTGCCATTTGTTACAAAATGATTCCCTTCCCATTTCCCCATCATGGTTGAAGAGTGCCTCTTTTTAGTTTTACAAGTTCAAAGAGGGTAACAAACACTCGATATAGCTCATTGGAAGACAAGTCCAGAATCATATGTTTTATGAACCTAAGAAAGGACGGGTTTGCTCCTAAAACAAGTCTCTCAATGTTTAATTTAACGAGTCCTTGAAAGAAAAATCAGTATCATTCATGTTTAGAGAGTCTGAACCATTACAGAAGAAGACTCTAGAGGGGTCCTTTTTTGTATGATTTATTCCCTAAGGCCCCAAAAAGTATAAAATCCTACCTTAGGGAACTCTTCCAGTCATGATTGGCTGGACTATTCTTTTTTCATAAATAGTCCTATCCGAACCAAAAAAGAGATAACATACCGTTTGGCAGATGACTCTTCAAATAATTTAATGAGCGTGAAGAAGACAAGATCGCTCGACAATATTTTCATATTTAGGGATCCTAAAAAGAGTTTAAAGATAACTCCATGAGGTATCTTTACACAATGTCACTTTTTACGAGCCTGGAAAGAATCGAAAATGGACTCAATGATATTTTCATATTTAAGGAGCTTGAAAAGGAGGTGAAAACAAGACTCCATTATCCTTTTTCATGTTTGAATCTAGAGCATGAAAAATTAATAAACTAAGCTCAAACCACTTTTCATGTTTTAACCAGTGCACGAAAAATGAAAAGTAAGCTCAACACTATCTTACTGTTTTTAATGAGCTCGAAGATCAGTTAAAAGAATGCTCAAAGATTGGTTTCATTTTTACACAAGCTCGAAACCAATGGGTAAATTATGCTTGAAAAATTCCATTAACATGATATACAGAGGTTGGAATCTTTCCCCCAAAATGATTTCTAGCAAATCCTACCCCTAACATGGTTTCTAGGGGCTCGACATGCCCCCCACGCTTTGTTTCATCTGACGATGCTTCTTCCATACCCAACCTAAAAAATATAGTTACTAATGTGAAAATGTTTGCCAGGGGGGTAGGAAGAATGAGAACTAGGAAAGTGAAAATAATGTTCAAGTTCTAACACTAAAGTGAAGACTCGACTCAAGGGAAGGGGATCTGTTTCATTTTTACACAAGCTTGAAACAGAAGGTAACTATGCTTGGAACATGGTTTTATTTTTATGCAAGCTTGAAACCAAAAGCTAAACTATGCTTAAGGAAACCTACTTCATTATTTAACAAGATTTAAATAGAAAATGAACTATGATTAAGAATGATTTCATTTTTATGCAAGCTTAAAACCAAAAGGTAAACTATGCTTGAGGAAATCCATTTCATTTTTTAACAAGCTTGACATAGAATGGGAACTTTGCTAAAGAATGATTTCATTTTTATGCAAGCTTCAAACCAAAATGTAAACCATGGTTGAGGAGTGGTTTTATTTTTTAACGAGCTTGAAACCAAAAGAAAACTATGCTCTAAACATGGTTTCATTTTTATGCAAGCTTGAAACCAAAAGCTAAACTATGCTTAAGGAGTGGTTTTATTTTTTAACGAACTTGAAACCAAAAGTAAACTATGCTCTCAAACCTGCTCCTATCCAACATGATATCCAGAGGTTGGTAGGTTTCCCCCATTACATAAAAGCTAGCGGCTTAGCTCCATTATGATGTCCATAGACTAGAGCCATGCCCCCCGTTTTACCTATGATGGGAAGAAGCTAACTAGAATAAGGGGAAGGAATCACAAGAACATGAGGCACATTCAGGGTAGTCTAATTACTGGGAGTCACACGATAGTCAGGTGTAACAAAGGAAAGCTGATCAATGGTCACAATATTTCCATAATGGTGAAAATGCATAACTCTAAAGAGTGTAGACACTACGGCTTTCATGGTGTAAACATAATCACGTCCAAGGAGCAGATTAAATTCTAAAGGACCTTGGACCACCATAACATCAATACAGACAGTTTTCCTTCCTAATGTAATAAGCAAATAAGGAAGGGTCCCTAAAGGTGCAGTAGGTCTTCTATTAAAATCCAGTATTTGATTGGTGGCTGGCACAAGCTGAGGAGAACCTAAAGATTTCCAAGCAGTTGAGGATAGAATACTAACCGAAGCCCCTTCGTCAACAATACTGCGAAGTATCCACCTAGAAGTAACATTCACAACTATTTGGAAATAAACACTTGAATGAAGATGAGACTCTGTTAGGTTACTCCAGTTAAAGAAAATAACCTCACTACTCAGAGAGGGTTCTGTCGAAATAGACAAAATTCCCTCTTATCGAGAACAATTAGCACGAAGCATAAAAAATTCAACGAGATTTGGTTCATTCTCTACTGGAAGAGAAGAAAAAGACGAAGATTTGGTCAAAGAGACTACTTCAGTATTAACACTCTCTGATGAAAGAGTAGGATCGGGTGGAAATGACACCGACTCGACCACTTTAACTTCACTCTCCAAAGGAAGAGTGGGATCAACTTCAGATAAATCTGAATCGACCACCTGGTCAACCAACGGGGAATCGAGGGATAACTTACTATCACTTGTTGGAATCACCTGTTGATGATCAGTAATATTTTCCAACTTATGTGAAGCTTCATCCATGCTTGGAGAAAGAAAAGTACGATGCATAGCCTTGCATATCAAACAAGGATACAAGACTTTACCCTTACGACCTTTTACCAATGGTTCATTGGTTGAGGGAGTATCGTCAACATGATGATTAGAGGTTGATGAAATAGACAGTTTGGACCTTTTAGACCACTCTTCTTGTACACGGGAGAGACCGGGACACTCCTTAAGAAGGTGGTCCCCCTTGCAAAGCTTACAAGGGAACTTGGGTTTTTCGAGTGTTCTCTTAGAATGAGCACCATCAAGAGTAGATAGTTGCTTCTTTTTCTCTTTCTTATCCTTCTTCTTCTTACTCTTCCCTTTATTCTTCTTCTTATCCACATGACTACTAACCATAGATATTTGGTCAAGTGAAGAAGAAGAAAGGGATGAAGCAACAACCAGCGAAGAAGGAGAGGGATTAGGCTGAATTCGATCCTCTCCCCGAAGGAGAGGCTGCATTTGAGACATTAGGTGTAACAGGAATTACTGGATTAAACAACCATACCGGTAATCCTATAATTAATCCAGGAAGATTTAGAGTGGCAATTAAGGGAGGAACAATACCTTCACTTGGAGGGAATACAAAAGGTACACCTTGGAAAGGGACCTCTTGAGTGGTAGTCCCAGATGAGGATGCCATCTATAAAATCTCTAATAACCCCATAACTATCATGCATTAGCAAGTACTACTCAAACTAAAAGCAACAAGCAAACATGTGAAATGAGTGGATAAGAGTCAGGAACCCCACAGGATAGGCCAATAGGATAACTCAGATGGTTTGAGGATTCCTAAAAGGGTCTCCCAATATATGCAATGTAAGTGGGAGCTCAAATCAGTAGTAGTGTTGCCTAATGCATAACCGTTCACAAGGGGCCTTCCTATATACAATCGAGTACGTGAAGTACCTTTCTATATACCTCAAGGGTATGTGAAAGGCCATTCGATATACTGACGGTATGTAAAAGAATCGCGCGAGTCCCAGGATGTAATGTGGATAAGTAACGATAGCTCCTATGCTTAATGACGCCCAAACACGTCTCTAACTTATCACTCAAATTTCTAAAAGTTTTAACCTAGTACTACCGTTAATTTTATCTTGTGCATTTAGGTGGAACCATGGAGTGAAAACTTGAATTTAAAGAAGATGCAAACTGATCTATATGATAATGCAAGATTTTCACTGCAATGAAATTATACCTAAGACAAAGAGAGAGATTTACTTTTCTTCCAAAAATGCACACCCAAATGCAAATGCAATTCTATCTTTTCAAATGAAAAGTGAAATATCAATGCACCCCAAACAATCTTCAAAGCAAATAAGAAAGAGATCTAGAGAACATATAGCATAAATCAAAATGTTTCCTATCTTTTCATGCATGAAAAAGACACATAAAAAATCAATGGAAAGATGATTTCACTAACATTTCCAAACAAATCTAACTCTAATGCACGCAAAGCTGAAAACATATATTTCTTCTTGATGAAAGTAAGATCTAGAATTTCAAACAATCATGCACAAAACAAGAAGAAAATCATTCAACAAACTTGCGAATAAAGCAAAAGAGAGAGAAAACTAAAACTTCTCTTTGAAACAAACAAGGAAACTAAGAACCAATTTTTCCTACCAAGCACTGAAAGAATCAACATGCAAAAGGAAACAAGAATCACCCAAGAAAATAAAGACTCAAAACAACATGGATCACTCACGCATTACAAGTCCAAAACAAACCAAAAACCTACTCATGAAAATGAAATGTATATTTTCCAATTCCAACAAATAATATCTACAGAAAGGAGCAAGAGATTTCAAGCGAAGAAAAGAATGTAAACTCCAATGCAAGAAACATAAACTCTCTTTGAATGTAGAAAGAATACAACAATCAAAGCGACTGCATAATATGAAAAACACACAAAAATCAAAATTCAAAGTCTAGAATAGGGCCTACCTGGCACCACGCAAATGAAGTTGCTAACAAACAGTTTTGAGGTAGAACTACTCCTTGCTCATTGGATTTAGGCGGTGGCACCGCTTCTTGCCAACAGAACATGTGTGGTTCCCTATGTAAATCCAAAGCATCAAGGAGAACAACAAATCAAGTAAGAAAAAGACCAGATCAAGGTAGAAACTGATAGATTGAGAATAAAAAAGAGCATAAAATGTCGAAACAATTCAGATCTAGACAGATTTGGAAGTTTCAAACCAAAATCCACTGAGTCAGATAGCAGATCTGACTGAAGAGAGTTGGAGAAGGAGCATGGATTTGGACAAGATTTGAAGAACTGAGAAAGACCAGATCAACTGATACGTATATTCATTCCCCAGCAGAGTCGCTAGATTTGTTATCTTGAATATTTCACCTTCTCTGGACAGTAAAGTGTTCCACTGGTCTGAATGGTTCAGATCCAGAACAAATGAAGGACAAAGGTTGAAGACCCCCCTTGGACGCCGTAGATACCTGGAATGTGATGCTTCGATAGGAACCTTGTGTACCTGCAATCAGATTACACACGTAAACACATCAAATCTGCCAAAATATAATCTACTGATCCATGTTAGTGACTAAGGAATCTAACAACATACATGTGAAATCAAACAACAACAGTAATGTGGGACAGAAATCAGCCTTGCATTAAGATAAAATGACGAAGTTTACAACAAATTAAGCCTTAGTGTTGACATGCATCTCCATGAAACCAAACATTCTCATCCCCATAATCTCCAACTTTTCCCTCTATGCTCTCCAATGGGTTGGGCCAAGTGATCAATCCAACAGCATAACAAGACTTCAATGGTTCTCCCCTCAACCATGGACATGAGCTTGTATTTATAAGGCTCAATGGATAGGGATGGTTGAGAGATTTGTGGATGAGGTGGCCTCTAAGATCCTAGGATGGGGGATCTTGAGCTCAACTAACCCACTATGATAGGGATAAGGGAGGACACACATCTCATGATCTAGAAGCCTCGAGAATATTCTCTTTTTTCTATTTTACCCAGGGTACCATTTTTCTCCTTCAATGACAGAGCGGTTCAGGTAAGAAACACTTATGGAATAAGGGCCATAAGTGGTGGCATCACTTGTGGATAACAAGGGATAGGTGGTGCGAGCAAGGTACTACTCTTGGACAAAGGGGAAGGCATGGTGCTGAGCATTTTTGTGAAGGATTGACAAAATGGTATGAGTTTCCACTCCAAGTGCTGGGATTCAGGGCAAGTAGGTATGTTAAGAGTCTTATCACATGATGGTGATAGGAATTTGCTATAATAAACATCAAAGGTAGTCAACATGGTAGCATATTAAGACAACTTGGGAGAACCCAAACCCTTCCAACATGACAAAGACATCACGGAAGCAACATAGCCTTCATCAATCACAGTGCATTTGACGGTCATATTAAGACACTCTACATGAATCAAAAGAGACACGTAGTAAGGAAAGAAAGGTTGTAGTCCCATGGTTTCAAATTTGACAACTGAAGAAGAGTTATCATCATTAAATCCAAGAGCAGAAAGCAAGGCTTTCCTTTGTGGAGGACAACTCTGAAGTACTTCAAGTGCGGACATCGCACAAGGAGTTTGACCCAAATCCTCGACAACAAAATAGTTCTAGGTGTCTTAGGTAATAGGATTGTGCCCCGAATGCTTTAGGACTCTCTTAGGAATGTGAGGTGCAATTTTAGGTTTATCCATAGGGTTTTTGATATGCAAAGGGATCTCGAGTGGAGCGGGTTGTTTTCCAAGGTCCGGTTGTGACAAACCATAATCTTTTGCACGAGTCACAACCTTAGTAACATGTATCATGTTGATGCAACCATGACCAATATTGGCTTTCGGTGGATTTTGATCTTTTCTCAACACACAATGAGGATCATTGGTCCTCGAGTTCATATTTTGATTATGGGGTAAAGGATTGGTTAGTACAGCTGGGCCCTGTGCTATGAATCTCGAGGCATCTTCCATATGAGGGCACAAGTGGGTGAGGTGGTCCTCCTTACATAATTTGCAAGGAAAATTAACCTTATATTTAGACTACTTGTCTCCCCAAACATTGCGAGTGTTTTTGTCATTAAAATTGGCATTTTCATTCTTGTTCCAACCCTTATGATTATTTTTACCCTTTTTCTTATTCCTTCCGGGCTGCTGGTTGCCCTTCTGGTTCGACGATTGCATGGAAAGTACACTCAAGGTTTGGGTGGGTTGAGACAAAGTCATGGCTTGTCCCGAAGCAGATTGATTAATAGACAATTGACTCACTTGTTTCACAATTGAATCCACAGGTTTGGCACTTGTACAACCGACAATGCCATTGGCATGTGGTCTAGGATTGATCTTGGGATCGAAACTAGAACATGGAGCGTTAGGTATGATCTCATACAAAAGTCTGGATTGAGAATAAATCAAATCCAATTCTTGCACCGTAAAAATTGCTTGTTCCTCTCTCTAGACTCCAAATGTACAAACATCCTTCTCGATGTAAGGTAGCAATGATTTGAGGAACCACTCAAGGAGAAATTTCGAAGGTATGAAAGATTTAATCAACCTCTTCTATCTATGCCACTCTTGGATATGGTTCAAGATATGTGTGGCTTTGTATTCTTGAAATGTCAACAAGAGTTCTGTACCAACGTCGTAATGCATTGGAAGCTGGAAGTGATTGAGGAAAGTCATAGCAAGGTCATCGAACAAAATGAATACCCCCCTTGGTAACTCTATATACCATTTCACTTTAGGCTCGATGAGGGTGTGTTGAAATAACCTTAAATGGATTGAGTCATCATGTAAGGAATTGGAAGAGCACCAGAGGTGAAAAGTAGTCACATGTTCACTAGGATATTATCCTACTTTGCCCTCAAATTTGGGAATGTTCGAGGGAACCTTGTTAGGGATAGCCGGCCAGGCCGGGTCATGAGATACCAGATCATTCATGAGTCTGAATAAGTTAGGTAAGTTTAATGTTGCAAGGAAAGGGAGCCTAGGTTGAGTTGGACTATGCCACGCTCCCTGATAGTTTTGGTTCATATAAGGCTGACTACTATAAATACAATGGCCTTGGCCATAATATCCTCCTCCTGTTTGACCCATGTAGGGCTACATGGAAGCATTATGATGTGGTGTACCTTGATTATGCGATGCTACAAAGACATAATTAGAGGAGAAAGTGGTTTTTTTATACCTGTACCCATAGGGTTGATAGTTCTATCCATACTACAGTCCATAAGATTGTCCATGGGAAGCTCCATAAGGTGTCCCATGGGATGCCCCATTAGAAGCTCCATAATTAGGGATATGGGGAAATCCTTGTGATGGACCATGAGACCATCTAGAAACAGGAATATGATCTCCTGAGACAACAGGAGGTACTTGACTTTGATATACTACCGTGCAAGCAGTCACAGTACGAACATGGCTGGTAGCAATATTCTGGCCCGAAGGACCACGTGAATGAGGGGGAGGAAGGGTTGTCAAAAATTAATTCGAAGGAGTAGGGTTTGAGGATGAAGGGACATGTGAAGGGATGTAAGTGGTATTCCCTATGGTCACTCATCTCAGTTCTGGTATCTGCATATGACTACTAACACTAGGTCTAGGACGGACATGTGAGGTAGCTTCCACCACCGGGATGGAAGGTGCAATGTGACTAGTGCTCCCAAATATCTCCACATGGAAAGGAATAGTAGTGCCCCTAGGCGTAGTGATAGGTTCAATTTATGACTTGGCATGATGTGCTGGATCGTGTGCAGGGATATCAGGTATTCCATAATGAATATAACTAGTGCTTGTGGGTTCATTATGAGTCTCATCACCCAGTAACCAATACCAATGACCTATGAATGAGGGATCATAACCAGAATGTGAAGGTATTTCTGGTGAAGGATCATATACAAGAGTAGAATCTACATCCCCAACATCTTGAGGTGGAGAAGACATCTCAGGAATCTCATCCTCGTGATCTCCCATCGTGTGTGAATCAATGTGAGAAGTAGTCCACCTGGACTGTCTCTTTCTCTCTCCCAAAGGAGGAGGAGATGTGGAAGGTGGAAGTCTTGCTAAACGATGAGAACAATGAAGTGCCACACCTGAATCCATAATGACTCAAAAAATGAAAAATACTCTATTTAATTACGCAAACCCTAGGAAAACTAGCGTGCACAGAGCATACACCTATATAATGTAAAGTCAGATCACAAGCAAACAAGGGTAGGATATGTGAGCTCCTGAATGAAGTAAGTATGTCTCGCCTAGGAGAGGATTGAGACTCCCATACACAACAAGCGGAGGTTCGTAACCAATTATAGTGGCCCTCAGCTTCAACACATATAGCGACTGTGCTGTCTAACCCCTACCTGGACAAGACACCTGCAAAATAACCTATGCAAAGTACCCCCTCGATAACCTAGGTAAGGCAACTAAGGTCACCTCAATATAGTCAATGCTCAAGCAGATAGCCACAGGAAGGATTGACCATATGGACAGTGTAGCAAAGCCTAAAACTCCCAAAAGAGGCCCCAGATACGAATACAATCCTGGAAATATCTCTGGTTCTACTCAGTTATGACCAGGGGTCATCCCAATCATTAACCGCTCACACTACCTCGTGCTTAACTCCCTTGTAAGAGGAGGATCCTGAGAAACACTAATTATACCAAGGAATTTTGCACTCTCAACTAGACAGACACATACATGTTTTGTTTAGTGGTCTTGGAGAATTTACTCATAATGAACTATTCCAAGACCCTAAAACCTAATCTTGTTGGTGCACCCTATAAAATAAAAAAAGTGTAATTCATTTTATTATGCGTTGATTTTAATTGGCTTATTACTCAAAAGGGCAAATGATCGTGCAACTAATGGTGTTATGACACAACAAGAAGTAAAATGCACATCTAACAATCAATGCAAATGCACCGTGTCGAATGAAAAATGAGGTATTCTACTACATGAAATGCAAAATTTTCCTTCAAATGAAGATGCAATCATTCCTATATGAAAATATGACTAATATATTTCCAAGCAAACCTAGTGCAAGTACCATGCAAAATGAAAAATGCAACAATACATAATGATGCAAAAAGAAAATATTTTTGTATTTTTTGAATTAAAATGAGATAATAAAGAAAAAGTATGACCCTACAACCCCCATACTCTGCAAGAATTATTCACACAACACCCAAGCAAAGCACTAAGGTAAAAGTGGCCTAATGCACTAATATCAAAACAAAAAAAAAGAAAATGCAATGACAAGAACATTTTAAAAAAAAATTCAAACTAAAAAGTGTCTCTAGTCAGAAACAAAGGTATATACAAACTCTAGAAGCATTCAAGAAGACTCAGCAATTATCCAAACTCACCCAGCAACACTTAATCTTCTCCAAAAAGGAAAAACTTAGGGCATACGTGACTCTGTGCATAAAAACCGTGTATATACATGGATATCCCAGTAAAAACCGCATGTACATGTGACTATGAAGAAAAAACTCGCGTGCAGGAAGAAAAAGAGATAAAAAAGAAGGCAAGCAGACCAACAAAGACAAAATTTACTCCTATCAGACACTACTAGGAAAACATGTCCCTAGACTCGACTCAGAAACAGAGGAATAAGAGCAAATTCAAGAACATTCAATGCTGATAAAACCCCCAAAAGAAATGACTAGAAACTCCCCAGTATGGTCACCAATTCTGTTACAGAGAAAACTTCCTATGGCTTGGGGTACCACAACAGATATTGTAATCACAGAAATCAATCCTTTCCCATATGCAAGAGAAACCAAACATCTAACACTAAAGGATCTCAAAACATATCTTATTCTAGATGGTTGATGTAGATCCGTGTTGAGCTTTTCCACTCTCACTTGTCTTAGCAATTTGCTCTCTCAAAATTCAGCAAACAAGACAAGCATGCTATATAATTGTGTTAGACCTACTCTAGCATATACAATCAATAAAATATAAGCATTTAAAAGAATCCATGGATTCAATACTCATTTAAATACACATTATTGGATAGGAAAAGATATTTCTATTAATATAAATAAGAGATTACAATAGTGACAACCTATATCGCCACATCTGCGAATAGGAGAAGCTGAGTCCTCCACCTGGGCCTCCACCACTTCAATCCTCCATCTCTCGATAGAAATATCACAAGCAAAAGGCAAACTTGGGAAAAACACAAAGTTCTCCAAGGGACAAAGGGATGCAAAATCAAGTATAAGCTCTGACAACAATGGACTATATTTTTCTTGCTCTTCAATTCCTCCCCTTTCAATGTATCCAAAGGGTTCCTTATATAGTGCTTCAATGGGGTAATGGAAGGTCAAATTCGAGCGATCTCAAGACATATGGAAGGCTAAGAGATAAGTGACTCAGATCCACATCAAGGATGTTAGAATAATCAACCCATAGTTAGCTACATTAGACATTAATTAATCAATTTTTGTCTTATTTGCCTAGTTTCCATATTCCACCTTATGCAAGTTGTCATCTACACATCCATAGTAGTCAAACTTGCTAATTTTGAGTCAAGGAGTGCTTGGGAAACCTCCTGGAATCAAATCTTCTTTATTCCTGGCCTCCCTAGCACATGTCTACTTTTTCTGCTTTATTTCCTGCTTTTTCAGTGTTTTAAGGCAATTGGGAAAGTTTGACTAGGTGAAGTTAACTTGTTTTTTGTCCTCCACATCCTCCACTCTTTTCTCCTATGAAAAGCATGTATGAGTTGTCCTTCCATCCACTATTAGCTTGCCTAATTTATTTTTCCAATTCGTGAGCTCCTAGATAGTTTTGGAAACTGCTTTATGCACCTATGGGGGATTTGCTTAGATTTAGTAAGCCTGCTTTTGACTAGATTCGAATGGAATATTCATGCATTCGAATCCCTCATGTAATTATTTATTGTGGCATCCTATGACTTCACAGGGTTTTCTATTGTACACTTATTCAATACAGATTAGTGTTCAGCTCCATATTCAGTCTCTTTTGTGAGTAATTTGCATGTGTAATTGGCAATTGTTGTGAGTGTAATTGTTCTAACACATGGGTTCAATTTCCACATGGTATCAGAGCCTTTGTAGATCAATTTATCTCCTTCTAATTTTTTTTGCAGGTTCGACATCATTGACTGGGAGCATTCTGCTGATTGACGGGACAATTTCTGAGCTATGGATCAATCTCAGAAGATCATCTTGACTCCATTTAATTTATTTGAATGGAAAGAAAATATGGAGATACTGTTGAGAGCGAAAGGCCTCTACAGAGTGACTATGGCAACAGAAGTAGATCCCAATCCAGCTGCAGAGAAGATAAAATGGCACAACGGGAGGGATGAGGCCTATGGTCTCTTGTGTCTGAGTATATCCAAAGACCTCCTTTTCCGTCTTGATGGATTGACATCACCGAATGAAGTATGGGAGAATCTTGTTGATATTTTTGGAAAGACAGATGAGATGAGGGGACATCAAATTGAAAATGAATTGATCTCCCTGTGTCCCAATAGCTTTGAATCCCTGCAACTCTATTTTTCCAAGTTCAAAGCACTTGTTTTGCAGCTAAAACAATGTGGGATCGAAAAGAAGGATGACCAGCTGGTCTTGGCCATACTCTCAAAGCTTTTCCCTAACTATTCAGTGTTTTTTTTGACCTTCTATGCCACAAAGTTGACAGCTCGAGCCTACAAGATGCCTAGCCTTGCAGATTTCATGGAATATCTCACACAAGAACAAGATAAATTGGTGATGATGGGCACCATCAAACCATCCAAATACCAAGCTCTAGTTGCTGGAGATTCAAGGGTGGATTCAAAAAGCAAGAAGAAAGCTAAAAAGCCACCTGAGCGAAAGAGACACAAGAACAAGTCTCCGAAGGAGCCTCAAGGTTCCAAGAAGAACTACCAGAAGAAGAAGAACAAAGGACAAATGAGCAAGTGTGCATACTGCAGTAAGGGCAATCATTCTGAGAGCTCCTGCATGAAGAAGAAAATAGACATGCTAACCCAAATCCTGGAGAAGAATGGCATCTCCCTTCTAGATAGCTCAAAGAAGAGGGAAGGAGGATCAAATTCAGAAGACAGAGAGAGAGTTCATGCATTGGTTGCTGGCACA
>LPNX010727601.1:316207-467170 GCA_001517045.1 Pseudotsuga menziesii
CTATCAAGGTTGCATCCTAGGAAAAAACCCAGAGCGTAAATTTGAGAGAGCTAGTCATGAGAGAACCTCTGCACCTATTGAGTTAATCCACAATGATGTTGCTGGCCCATTTCCTCATATTTCAATGAGTTAGGCCAAATATGTATTGACATTCATAGATGACTTTTCCAGGTATTGCTGGGTTTACTTCCTGGAACACAACTCTGAAGTTTTTGGCCTCTTCAAAGTCTTTAAGGCTTTGGTTGAAAACCAATATGGGAGGAAACTCAAGGTCCTCAGATATGAAAATGGTGGTGAGTATGTCAAGTCTAAGTTTATTCAATATTGTGTAGATGTAGGTATTCAGATGCAGCATTCTATCCCTTACACACCACAACAGAATGGTGTTGCTGAGAGGAAGAACAGATCACTGAAAGAGATGGCAACCTGCATGATGGAGGATAAGAATTTGCCACCAAAGTACTAGGACGAAGCTATAAATTGTGCAGCCTATATCCAGAATAGGGTGCCTCATAAATAGCTTTATGGTATGACTTCTTTCGAAGCATGGAGTGGGCACAAGCCAGATGTGACCCATTTCAAGATTTTTTGGCTCAAGGGCTTGGGCTAGAATTCCAACAGAAAAGAGGAAGGCTTTGCAGCCCCAAATCCAAGAGTATCTATTTTTTGGGTACTTTGAATATTCAAAATGGTACAAGATGATCAATTTGAGTACAAACAAATCCTTCATTGAAAGGTGTGTTCAGTTTCAAGAAGAGCCCCTAGCAGCAGTGAAAGTTGGAGAATCCTCTTCACCACCAGAACCTATGAATGTAAGTGAAGAGATAGTTGAACATGATGATTCTGATATGTATGATAATTATTATTTTATTGCAGATCCTAACAGCCCTACAAGGCCAAAATGGGCAGCCAAGACCATTCATGCAGCTGGAGAACTAGCTGGAAATCCTAATGACCCTAGGAGGACTAGATCTCAATTTGAGAGTGCTCTATGCATGAAAGATCCTATGTTTGCTGAGAAATGGTTGAATCAGATCCATAGACATATGAATATGCATAAAATGATCCAATATGGAAAGCAGCCATGAAGGAAGAGTTCAGCTCACTCCAGAAGAGCAACACTTGGGAGCTGGTTGATCTTCCCCTAGGGAGGAAGCTAGTTCAGTGTAAGTGGGTGTACAAGACCAAATTTTCTGCTGATGGTTCACCTCTAAAGTACAAGGCCAAATTGGTAGCCAAGGTCTACTCACAAGTTCATGGCATAGACTACAATGAGACCTTTGCACCAGTGGCAAAGATGGACTCCATCAGGCTAGCCTTAGCCATTGCAGCTTCAAAGAAATGGGAAGTACATCACATGGATGTGAAGTGTGCTTTCCTGAATGGAGATCTCACTGAAGGGATATACATGCAGAAGCCTCAAGGATTTGCTACTAACCCATATCTTGTGTGCAGGCTAAAGAAGTCATTGTATGGGCTTAAGCAAGCCCCCAGGGGTTGGTATGCCAAGATTGATAGATTTCTGCTATCACTGAATTTTGTTCGATGCAAATCAGATCCAAATGTCTATTTGAAGCTGATTAATGGTTCATTAATGATCATTGTTTTATATGTTTATGAACTTCTCATTACAGGAAGCTCAAAGGATGAAATTGCTTCCTTGAAGGATGCAATGAACCATGCCTTCTCCATGGCAGATTTGGGGCTATTGAGCCAATTCTTGGGGCTCAAGATTGCTCAAACCAAATCTAGAATCAAAGTGCATCAGTCCAAGTATGCCTTGGATTTACTGAACAAATTCAAAATGAAGAATTGCAAGCCAAGCAAGACTCCTTTCCTTTCAAGAGTGAAGCTGGAAGAAGTTGATTCTTCACCTATGGTAAACAATACACTGTATAGGCAAGTGATTGGATGTTTGTTATATCTTACACATAATAGACCTGATATTTCTTATGTAGTAAGTGTGGCTTCAAGATACATGGATCAGTCTCATGATATCCATTGGAAATCAGCCAAAAGGATCCTTAACTTTGTTTAGGGAACAAGAACTCATGGGATCTTCTATAAAGAAAAATCTGATCTTGATTTGATTGGGTCTACTGACAATGATTGGGCAGGTGATAGCACAGATCAAAAGTCAACATCAGGATATGTGTTCATTCTTGTAGAAGGGCCAATTAGCTGGTCAATCAAGAAACAGAGTGCCATTTCACTCTCATCTACAGAAGCAGAGTACAGAGGAGTTGTAAATGCAGCAACTCAATGTTTATGGTTGCAGGGGTTACTTGGAGAGTGTGGCTTCGAATCAGAATACTCAACTACTATCTACTGTGATAATCAGAGTACCATTTGAATCTATAATGATCCAGTTCAGAAGCAGAGAACCAAACACATTGAGATCCATATGCACTACATCAGACAACTTGTGCATGATGGCACCATTCACCTACTCTTCTGTTCATCTTCAGAACAAGTAGCTGATATCTTCACCAAAGTTTTTTGTGAGAAGACATTCAGCAATCTCAAATCACTACTGGGGATTGCTGATCATGCTGTGAAGCATGAGTGATGACAATATTTCCAAATTTTGTTTTACATTCCATGTTTAAGGGATGATTTTCCCACTGGGTTTTTGCCTCTTTCCTTGGTTAAATGGACATGCAGTATGTAAAGGGTGACTAAGCCTTGTTGCTGGGCCCTATAATTTTCTGATATATTACTCATAAGTCAGGATTAAGGTGGGGTGTTAGAATAATCAACTCATAGTTAGCTACCTTAGACATTAATTAATCCATTTTTGTCTTATTTGCCTAGTTTCCATATTCCACCTTATGCAAGTTGTCATATACACATCCATAGTGGTCAAAATTGCTAATTTTGAGTCATGGAGCGCTTGGGAAACCTCCTAGAATCAAATCTTCTTTATTCCTAGCCTCCCTAGCGCATGTCTTCTTTTTCTGCTTTATTGCCTGCTTTTTCAGTGTTTTAAGGCAATTGGGAAAGTTTGACTAGGTGAAGTTAACTTGTTTTTTTTCCTCCACATACTCCACTCTTTTCTCCTATGAAAATAATGTATGAGTTGTCCTTCCATCCACTATTATCTTGCCTAATTGATTTTTCCAATTCATGAGCTCCTAGACAGTTTTGGAAACTGCTTTATGCACCTATGGGGGATTTGCTTAGATTTAGTAAGCCTACTTTTGACTAGATTCAAATGGAATCTTCATGCATTTGAATCCCTCATGTAATTATTTATTGTGGTAGCCTATGACTTCAAAGGGTTAGCTATTGTACACTTATTCAATACAGATTAGTGTTCAGCTCCATATTCAGTCTCTTTTTTGAGTAATTTGCATGTGTAATTGGCAATTGTTGTGAGTGTAATTGTTCTAACACCTGGGTTCAATTTCCACAAAGGAAAACTCCAAAAATATTTGGCCTTTTCCACACATCTTTATGTACACGGGTTTGAGGGTCATATCTACATATATACATGAGAATAGGTTTAAAAGTTGCGTATAGCAAATAATGCATGTTTTAGGGATGATCTTGGAAACATCAAAGGTACAAAAATGGTCGATGGGGTCCAAAGAGTCTACAGAGGAATAGGGAAGGCCATAAAGGTGTGATCCACCATGTGTGGTAAAATCAGCTATAACAATCAACAATTTAATTAATCCATGATGAAACACACTATGAGGAGTGTGATGTGGGCGATTTTTAACCCGAACTGCCATTTTTATAAGATTTTCAACAGGTAGAAAGGTAGGTTCAACTTTGACACTCCTGCTACATGAAGAAGAACATGTAGGTGATATTTGAAAATTGTTCCAAAGCAGCCCTCATAGGTAATATATCGTTGAATAATTCTCAATATATGTCGCCATTCCTCCTTCAAAGTATCTCTATGAATTCTCCTATTCCAATCTAGGGTTTCATGACCTGACATAAGAAATAAACCTAAATAAACTTCAAAAGGGATTTTTTAAAACCATTTATCTATGTCCATAGATAATCTGGTGGCTTCTGCAATTGACTGTTCTGAAACTTTAAAGCTAATACTACTGAAAGCAACCCTTGTACTTGTAAACCTTTTAGCAAATTCTTTGTAAACTTCGACATTATACCCTGTAATATTTTCAAATAAGATAAACCAACCTACATCTTTGAGCAACTGTGCACATTTCAGATGTTACTCAGCCCATTGCATAGCAAGTGGTTCAGACATATGTGGTTTACCACTCATTTTCTTCATGGAGATGATGGTAAACTGGTACTCCAAACTTCAAACCTGCAAATACATGTTCATTTGCTAATACCAAGTGTTATGAAAGAAAATGGTATGAAATAATTTTGTACTACCACGAAAACCATTCTCATTAATGATATTTCTCAGTCTGTCAGTTGATATGATGATACGAATAGATACATTATTTCCAACATAAGCCATGTCTTTCCTCCATTTTGCGCTTTACGAGGTTAGTCATAACCATTGAAATTCGTGAAACTCCTTTGACATTCTGGCATCATTTAATTTATCCAAAGTTTTATATTCATTGTTGGAATGTTAATATTTAGACTAGCATATAATTTGGATTATTGAAATATTAAAAAAATCTAAAACCATGTAATATATAATGAAATCATATATGTATGGACTTAAATAAAATCATGAGGAAACTATTTAACTTATAATATAACAAAATACACAAGATAGCATAAGATATTAGGGTTACAAGAAACAAACATACAATTTTCCTAGGACTATACAACAAACCTAGGGCTACAACTCCAGTACCAACACATGCTTTGTATTCTGTTATCAAATATCTTCATTCATTTCCCTTGACCTTGATAAATTATGAAGAACTAAAGGAAAAACAAACTTTCCCATTCAAATGTCTTAGCTCATACATTTTTTGCCAGGATTCTAAATCTCCTTGCTTCCCACATGAAGTACATCATTTAAAGAACTAGAGAATCCATATATTTGCATTCTAATTTCATTACATTGCAAACATACATATTGTTCTCATTCAAATTCATCAGACTTGTAGGGATTAAAGACCATGTGTTATACCGAGACATTATTTCTTAGGTATATTTGTTGCATGAGGCCATGCAATGATTTGAGTGTGTGGGAGATGTTGGGCCTCCATTTTGACAAGTTTTTAGGGCTTATTTTGATTAACATTTCATCATTTATCCATATTCTTTTATATATTCATACCTTCACTACCTTATATTACCTTATATTATCCATTGTTATCTATATTCACTTATGTGAGCTTCATAAAACATAAAAATGGTAATATGGTTGAATTTCTCATGTTGTGATGGTTGCTTAAGTATAGGTTGTGATTTTATAAATTAGTTTTCAAAATTGTAGCAATATTTGTTCGTTTTCATTTACTACAGAAAGTGTAGACTTCAATTATCAGATTCCTCTATTATAATTATAAACCAATGATTACAAGTACTTATTCAATTACTGGAATTCATGTAGGGGGTAGTTTTAAAGTCAACTTGAAACATGAATGTTTTTTAGTTTAACTTTTTGGTTTTTTGAAAAAATTTCTCTCCAAGAAGATTCTTCTGGCCTCTCAGCTCTCAGCTCATTTTGGATGACTTGTTTTTACTACTATGGTTTGAATATGGCTCCGGTGGAGATTTCCTTATCTTAGATCGGAGCTAGATGAGCCATAGTTGTTTTTTTCTTTGGTGTTCTGGGATGAAGAGATCCTGTCTCTTGGTTTTCGTTCCAAGAACGTTCTCCTTGGTGAATCGATCGTAGGAGGAAAATTTTTCAGCGCTGGTGAATTTCCATCTAGGTTTGTCTATGTTGTTTCCTTGAGTTATTGTTCCTCTGTTGGCTCTTGGTGGATTTAGAGATTTTATAAGATCATCTCTATTTTGAGATCATGGAAGATGGAGGGGGTCCTCCCTTGTCCCTGGCCTCAATGCCTTCAGGAGACTGGCAGATTGAGGAAGCAAGCCAAAACTCACCCAGATCTAGCAGTATTTCGTAAAGAAGCTTGACAATATTACCTTGGTAGTTCTTCCAGTGGATCAAACTTGTCAAATAGCTCTAAATATTGCTAACTGGGGCCTCATTAGCCAGTTCACTAGGCTATGGCCCTCTCCTAAGACAATTGTAGGGTGGGTTCAAAGGAATTGGAAACCTCTCATCTCATAAGGCATTTGCATCAATTTGATAGCTAAGGGATATTATCTTTTTCTCTTTGAAGATTCAGCTGATAGAGATTTAATATTTAGAAATGGGCCATATTCCATGGGTCCTCAAGGGCTCTACTTGAACAAATGGACTCTAGAATTTGACCCGAATCAAGATGTCCCCTATGCGGTTCCTGTTTGGGTTAGGTTTTCACATCTTCCTCTGCATTGTTGGAATTCGGGATCTCTAGAAGCTATAGGAAACACTCCGGGGAAATATTTTGATAGGGATGACCGAAGAGATCAATATACATGTGCCAGAATTTGTGTTGAAGTGGACTTGGAGGTAGAGCTCCCTTAAGCTATTAATTTGACAGTAGCAGATTCGTCTTATGTACAAGAGCTATACTATGAGCCACTGACCTTTAAGTGCGTATTTTGTCATGGTTATGGGCATTTTTCCAGATCTTTCAAGAAAAAAGTTGAGGAAGAAGTTCTTAAATAAAAGGGAGATCAATGGACTCAAGTTCAAAAAATTAGCTCAACAAAGCAAGGAAACAAAGTCAAGGGACAAAGAGGAGAATTGGGGACAAGTAGAAACTCATCTGGGAAGAAATAGAAAGAAAATGGAGAAGCTATGAAGGAACCATCATCTCAAAAAAAATTGAAGTATTGAGCATCCCAGAAGAACAAGTGCTTTCAGTGCTTGAAGAGGGAGAAGTCCCTCAAACTCAAATTCAAACAAATGAAGAAGTCAGAGGCCCTATTGAACCAGATCTAAACACTCCTATGGAAGGAAATTCTCCTACATATGCATAAATGGAAAAAAAAAGAAACCTACAGACAATTCTCGCTCATCCAATGAAGATCCCCTCGAGAGGTCATCCAAAAGAGGGAGAAAATATCATAAGACATTTTGGGAGGAAGAAGTCGAACATCTTAATATGAAAGGAATTCAAGCAACTATAGAGATGTCAATCAGAAAAAATACTCGGTATGTCAATCAGCAAAAACACTCGGGCCAGACCCATAAAAGGAGGCCCTACCCCTTCCATCAAATAATGAACTTTGTCTCTTGGAATTGCAGAGGGCTTGGTAATTCTTCAAAAGTCGAAGCTATTAATGACCTTATAATAGTGGCTTCTCTAGTCGTTCTTATGCTCCAAGAGACAAAAATATATGAGGATAGTCTTCTTTCCATTAGCTATAAGAGATGGAAAATGAATGTTGGGAAGGTGGTGAGTGCCAAAGGCACTGCTGGTGGAATTGCTACCTTATGGATAGAAAATGTTTTTTCTCTGGAAAACTCCCACACTTTGCAGCACTGGATCTTTTCAGAACTTTGTCATACTCCAAGTCAGAAATTGATTTGTCTTTCTAATCATTATGTGCCTGTCAATTCCCAGGAAAAAAGAGACTATTGGAGCTCGATGATAGCCTTTCTCGATGCTAATTCCTTTTCAAGGATAGAAGTTGTTGGTGACTTAAATATAATATTGAATGCAAAAGAAAAATCAGGTGGTGTTTATGGGGGAGATCCCATGCTGAAATTGGTGGATAATTTCATATTAACGTGGGAGCTGATCGACTTCAATCCAAAAAGAGGAAGATTTACGTGGTCAAACAATGGATTAGGAGAAGCTAATATCTCTGCCAGATTAGATTATTTTCTGCTGCAAAGTTCTAAGTTGTTAGATAAAATTTTTATTTCCTCAAGTATCTTGCCTAAGATCACCTAAGACCATAAGCTGATTTTGCTATAGATTGAAGATGAAGAGGACCTTGGCTCCATACCATTTCGATTCAGTCCATTGTGGAAAGAGAGAGATGGATTTATGAGCACTGTAACTATGGCTTGGGACCTTCAACTTGTTGGATCTCATAATTTTGTTTGGGAGAGGAAGCTCATAAACACCAAATCTGTGTTAAAGGACTGGGTAAAACTCACCCAAAAAAATACATTCAATGAAAGGAAAGAAGCCCTTAAAAAGTTGGAGAAAATCCAACTTGAAATGGAAGTAACAAAAATTACTCTTGCTTTGCTAGGAAAAGAGCAAAAAGCTCAGTTCAATTATTTCCAAGATTTCAGCCGAGAAGAAGAATACTGGAGACTAAAGTCTCAAAGTACTTGGTTGAAATATGGAGATTGGAATACCTCCTTCTTCCACAAGCAGTGCAGAGTTAGACTTTTGCAAAATCATATTTCAGAAATATCCTCCCAGTTCGATGAAGTGGTAAAAGGATTTTCTCAAATCAAACAATTGGATGAATTTCATTTTCATAACCTATACAGGGAAGATGGCTCCTCTGATTTAGATTATACCTCTTATTTTTTGTCCAACATTCCTAGTTTGGTGAGTGAGGAAGAAAATGTTAAGCTAATGGATCCTTTTTCGGAGCAAGAAAATATTGATGTTACCTGGTCCATTGAGCTAGATAAAGCTCCAGGCCCTGATGTTTCTCCTTTCACTTTTATCAAATTTGTTGGAAAGCAATTAGGAAAGATTTACTCTTAATGATAAAAGCATTCCAGGTTAAATCCAAAGTGGGTGGCTCCATTATCTGGAATTTATGCAGGAAAGGCCTCGAATTTTTTGTTTAGCATCTTTATCAAATCCTAGGTAATGGAAGACAGACCTTTCTGTGGGATGACGTAATTAATGGACATGCTCCATTAAATTCAGATGTTTCTATTATTAAGATTAAGAATTGGCTGATGAATAAAGGAATTCACAGATTGGCTGATATAACTTCTTGGGATTCCAATGGAAATTGGAACGCATGGTCCCTTCCCACAATGTTAGATCATGACCTCCCCAACTTTTGTGCTCATCAAAAATCGATGTTAGACAAACTGTCTAGAAAGGCTCCAATTCACCATACCTACAAAGACACCTGGGGCTAGGGATTTTTTGGCTTTTACTCTACTGCTCACAGTTACAAACAACTTCAATTTCAATGTAGACATGCTCTTCAGGCTCTTCTGAATCCCACAACACAGCATTGTGGAAGTTGGTGTGGAATCTTCCTAGCCTTCCAACAATTAACATTTTCATTTGGACTATTATGCACCAAAAACTCTTAATTGGAGAAAACTTGTTAAAAAAAGGTTTTTTGGACCATTTAGATGTTGCTTTTGTCATCAAGCTGTTGAGACTTCAGCTCATATTTTTGTTGAATGCAATTTTGCTCAAAAATTATGGGCTGTTGTTCTGCGTGGGATTCCTTACTCTTCTTTTCCTTTAAATACTGAACATGTTACTCTCTTTAAAAATTGGTAGTCAAGTTATCTTGGTGCTCTTCCTTCTATTCATGCATGGAGAAAAATATGGCAAGCCATTCTAAAATTTATTTGGTGGAAAATTTGGTTGGCTAGAAATGATTCGATCATTAATAGCAAAATCTTAGAACCAGAAATTGTAGCATCAAAATCTAAGGAATTTCTTTCGGAAGTAGTAGGAAACCTTCAAATAGTTGGAACTGATTTAGAATTTGAACACAATTGGTTTGGTTTGAAGCCAGTGCATAAAATCTAGTTGGGTTTAAGTAGGCATGTTATTAAACCATTTTGGCAAGTCAGGCTTTCAAAAAATGAAATTTCAGATTGGTGGCAATTCAAAATAAATCCTTGATATTCTTTGATGGAGTGTCAAAAGGAAACCCGAGGAAAGATGGGGCAGGGGGCTTGATTTTCTATCCAGGTGGAAAATTAGAAACAAGTTTCAATTGGGGATTAGGAAAAACTACAAATAATCAGACATAATTATTTGCTCTTCTGAAAGCTTGTCAACTTGCAAAGGAAGCAGGTCATAATAACTCGCAAATCTTTGGAGACTTTGAAATCATCATTAAAATTTTAAATTCTGATTCAATGTCCAATAACCTCAGTCTGAATGTGAGAATGCAAAGGTTGCATTTCATTTTGATTGACTATGACTCAGTTACATCTTACCATATTCTTCGCAATTTGAATGAGCTTGTACATTTCAAAGCAAATCAAGGTTGCCTTCTTCCTCTAGGAATGTTAAGAATGAATGAAGGATCTTGTTTAATGCATCCCATTCCATGACAACAAAAAAAAATTGGATGTAAGGAACTGAATTTTTTCGGAACAAATTGTAATTGGGTGAAAGCCCAATCTATTCTTTATAAAAAAAATAAAATAAAAAATTAATCATTTTGGTTAAACAAAAAGTCAACTTGACATATCATTTCCCAACAAACAAAGATAAATCACAAAAATATAAAACATGAATTTTCTGCATAATAGGGTCATTTAAGTGACTCGTGTGTCAAATCCTCAAAAAACGTAAAAAAAAGGGTGTTTGGGCACGATCTCCAAAACTGGTCATTATTTCTAGAATTCTAGTAATCAAGAGGTTTGTCCAACTTGCGGCTCCTATGAACGAGTTTGGGCATATGGATGTCATTAAATATAATGTTGTTATTCCTCTTAAACTATATTAGATCAAATCCAAAATTTAGCGGTGGATAGATCCACATGTTTAGGATCTAGGATTTGATGGTTTTGAAATTCACTTATATATAGGATCTTGGATCATATTGTTTTAAATCCTTTTGCTTTATTGTTTTAACTCCTTTTGCTTTTGTGTAGAAGAATCTATATGTATAAATATGAGAGCATGTAACTCAATTGAGAATTAGAATAGAGAGGACAATGGAGTTACATATTGGGGATTGGATTCAAGATCATTGTAATCATTTGATGTTGGAATAAAGAGCTTGTTGTTGCAGAATAATAGTTCTTTATTGTAGTATTTTTTTCCAGTGTATGCCAAGAGAGGAAGGGCCCCTTCTCTTTAGTATACATTTCCAAAGTAGTTTCATTTTTTTGTGTGATTTTATTTTAGTGGTTACTCATTTCTTCTCCTATTTTTTTATTTATGCTCTTTCAATACTTACAAGTGTGATTTCCATACAAAGTTATATATTGAAGGTGAGTTTCTCTTGCAATCACAAGACTAGTTGATACTCATGATGTCAACCAAAGGGATGCGATTTATTATCACAAAAATAGTTTATTCTCTTGCTTGTTTACCAAAGGAATGTGGTTAATGACTGGCATATATGTACAACGACCAAATTGAACTCTGTGGCATTTCATTTCTGCAAGTGTGATCCGCCAAGTGTGGTGTGCATCAGAGATTTGAATGTTTATTAACCTTGGGAATACAAAATATAGTTGAGAATCTATAAAAATTGACTATGCAGCATAAGATCCTGTAATTTTAATTTAAGCCTTTGAGTGATTTTTATTTCCAGTTTGATAAAACTACAAGAATTAGTTGAGCCATGAATTAGCTAATTGATTGTTGTAATAGAGCACTTGTATCCTTGAATCTGATTCTTAGAAGTGTCTTGTCAAACAAAACACTTATGAATCCAACTTGCTTAGCTTAGAATTAGTTTCATACTCCTATCATATATTTTGTCAACATCTCACAAGCTTACAAGCTCCCTGGTTAGTATATTAATGCAAAGCAATTTAAGAAATTAAATTGTTTGAAAGCCTAGTCTCTTTTGAATGATTTCCACATGCCACTTAAGCTTTTAACTAATTTTATGAGTGTATAATGAGCAGTGGAATTGAAGAAAATTTACAACCTACTCACCCCTTTCGTTGATATCTCTAAAAAGCACACATAAGTGTTGGTGAAATAAATGTTATGTTGAAGAAATAAGTAAATGATCGCTATATATAAACTATAGACTACATTAACTCATTAGCATATCTATCACCAACACACCTTCATTAACTCATTAACTCATTAGCATATCTATCACCAACACACCTTCATTAACTCATTAACTCATTAACTCATTAGCATATCATTCATAACTCATTAGCATATCTATCACCAACACACCTTCATTGCCATACATGAAAACTCATACATTTCAACACAAAACCCATAAAATGTTGTCCAAATAACCATTTGTATATAATTAATCAATAAACCATTAATGGCTCAAAATTGGTTAATCTATTGAGCTTGATGGCGGAATTGTTTAAGTTTTTAAGGGGTGAATGGCCATAAAAGTTAGGTATAATAGGCAAATTAGTCATACTCCCCCATTAAAGTGTTGCGTGCCCCTTGTGTAACAAACAAAAAGAATGGAAAGGGTAATGCTATTATAGTTGACTTTCGCTAACTACCCCCTTATGGTGGAATGTTTCCTTCATCAATTACCGTAGAAATTAATTATGGTTCTTGGTCTATGGCCACATCCCGTCGATCTATTACCTTCATGTTCTTATTTTCTTTGTCTCTCCATTTTCCCTTGTCTGTGAGTTGGATTCTTCCTCTACTTATTTTTCTTGTGTTTATGGTATAGCTTATGCCTCTATTTATTTATATTCTCATGCATTTGAATTTGAGTATGAATAATGTTATTGAGTACTACTTACCCCAAAATGATGGGTATTAGTTTTCTTTGTTGTTTTATAATCATTTCAATAAGTATCTATGTTCTTATACATTGATCTCAAAATCCATATGAAACAAAGTGTACATGGCCTCTTTTGGATGATGGCCTAAAGTTCTAACAATTTATCTCGACCTTATCCTTTTAGTAGCAATAGTAAGCTCTATAGACCCTCTATAATAGGGATTTCTCATGTCACTAAATGCCTTAGTGACTCTTGAGGCAATGGGACACAAGGTTCTTTCTCTCCAATACCGCTTTGATCATCCTACCATTCTAAATTTCTCTTACATAAATTACTAATATAATTAAACATGTTGAATTTTAACATCTTCAATACTCTTGCACACAAGAAAAATCTTTCATGATTTAACTTAAGCACATGCATTCAATCCAACATTATCATTTCAACATAAAAATTAAATACTCATGCACACAAATAAACTCATTCTCATGCTACTCAGAAGCATCCAATTTAATAATTCAAGTTGGTCCATTTCATTCGATTCGATATAAAATAATAATTGTTTATAACACACAAGTTTTGCATATTCATAAACAACAATAAACACTTACCTTTTAGTTGAAGTTGTCTTTTAAATTGACTATGGATGAGCAATGTTCCACCCAACCGTAGGCACTCTATCCAATGCTTAATATTTTTATTGAGAGGCCACCCCTTAGTTGGGTTGTGTTTTCCATTAAGGAGGGAACTATTCAATATCACCCAAATCCATGGACATCATCATACACTCATGCTAAGCCAATGCACAACTGGGTTTATCAAGCATGTAGAAAGACAATGATGGAGAATGTTAATCCAATGAGCTCAACCATAGAGCTACAAGCATCTCAATCGAATTCATCCATCCTTGGCACCCACATTACCTACAACACCCAACACATGGAAGGTTTCCTTCTCTGCTACGCAATCCCTTGGGTTCCCCCTTCCCTCCATTGTTATTTAGGATGGGCATATAAAGGTCCAAGATGCCAATACTTTAGATATTTCTTTCCTTCACTGAGTTTATCAAGACATTCCACCTCTTGTTAGTTTTTCTAAGTTAATTTTCTTAGGATATTTATCTGGAAGAATAACAAGCATGCCAATACATCAAAGATACACAAGATGCACAAGACACAGATATTTTCATCAGGGAAACCATAAAGGAGAAAACCCCGTAAACTTCCTCAGGAATAGTTATGTCACAAAGACAATATGACAAGATAGAATAACCCAAGAACAATATGACTGCAACAGCTCTTTGTCCCTCCTCTTCCTCTCTCTCCTAAGGCACACATGAGAGATCAAGTGAAGTGTGTGACAAATGAGGAGGGTGCCTCCCTATTTATGTTCTTTTGTCGAGTTGTTAACTCAACCACTAGGTCGGTCAGGTTACCTTTGGAGCTGACCTACCTAAGAATAATAATAAATACATTTTACTTTATTTAACCTGGGGACTATTTCCCCAACTTACAACAAAGGGTTTACTTCAATGACCATACATAATGATGACATCCCCAAAGGAGGAACACACATCCTTAATGGGGGTATAACAATATACAATAGTAATATACATCATAATATCTTTTGAACTTACAATTACAGCAACACTCCCTTTTAACTAGGAAGGTATTCTCTAGTCACAGTCATCAACACATCTGGTCATCATCATTGAGTCATCATCGTCAATGCTGCCATTGTCCTCATCTTGTCCAATCTGTCGCATCTAACCATCATAGGAAGTTTCTACAGATCCATCCCTTTTTCATGTTGGGCGTAGGCCTAGACCTCATCTAGGTCTTCATCATATCCACAAGCAAGCCATCACGTAGGTATAGACCAGGACCATTCTTTACATTGCAACTGCAATAACCTATGTCACCTACCATCTTCTCATCATATCAAATCATTGTGTAGGTACAACCCATGACCTTCTTTACATTGCCACTGCAATAACCTGTGTTTCCTACTATCATCTCGTCGTATCCAGATCATCACGTAGGTGTAGTCCAGGACCTTCTTTACATTCCCACAGCAATGACCTATTTTTCCTACCTTTATCTAAATTATGTATCCAGATCATCTCTTTTGTCCTCCACAAAAAAAATAAACACACAGAGCACACAGAGCATATCTCAGATGCAGACCACCTGCGTTCTGTTACCATAGGAGTAAGCTAGGATCTTTTCATGTCATCAAGAAAACCTGTAGCTTCTATTATGCGAGAATATCCTAGGAGCACACTCAATGCATTATGTCTCTACATGGTCAGCCTGCATTCTACCTGTAAAGGAGAACTGCCTAGGCCCACCTCTCATGCTTCATGACCTTATCATCTCAACATGGGAACACTCACATATATAGATATATATGTAAGGACTGATTACGACCTAACAAGCTACTACACCATGTATTTTACGTTTTGGGTCAACCATAAGGACTTATTACATCTGAACAACCTGTGTCCAGGATATTTTTTGTTCAGACAACCTTCGATTCATATTACATCTGAGTAACTCGCATAGCACGCCAGGGCTCTTTTAATACTTGGTCAACCCACGTGACTTATTACATCCGAATAACCTGCGTACCACACCAGAACTCATATCTACATTCAGATAACCCGCCTCAAGACTTATTACGTCTGAGTATCCTATGTATCATGCTAGGACTCGTATTTACACTCATAAAACCTATAGGACTGATTACGTTAGAGAATCCTACTACACCAAGACCATTTCCCCTTGGACAACCTGTCTGATTTCCCATGTGAGATATCATGCATTTGCATCTTCTCTCGTTATTTCTATCATAGAAACATATCAAGATTGATTATGTCCAAGGATAACCTGTGATCTTTGCTAGGACTTATTACATCTGAGGAAAACCTACAGGAATGATTATGTCTGAGTAACCTATGATCTTCTCCAGTATTTTACCCTCAGACAACCTGTCTCTCCAACTATGCTAGAACTCATAATACCCTCTTTCGAGAGGTCTCATTCTGGATCACACCAAGTCTTTCTCTGAAGTACTCAAACATCACTCTGGTTATTTCTAGCATAGAATCACATCAGGACTGATTATGTCTAAGGATATCCTACGAGCTCCTCCAGGACCAATTACATATGATCAACCTATGAACTTCGCCAGGACTTTTACACTCAAATAACCTGTATCTCTAGCTATGCTATAATTCATAACTCCCTCTTTTGAGATGCCTTAATCTGGATCACATACTAGAGATTCACTGCTCCTCTCTGCATCATACAAAAATGCAAGTTAGATCAATCAAATCTGATAGTAGCTTTTAAGAACATACTACCTCAAAACTAGCCAAGCAAGTAGCAACATATTTTTCCTCAGGTGTACTCAACGCTATGCAGGATTGCAACTTGCCAAACCAGTAGATCATACTGGATCTCAAAATGAAGAAACAACGCAAGGTGTTCTTTCTCTTAGTGGAATTGCCTCCCCAATCTGAATCGACATAACCGTGAAGGTTAGTCTTTTGATTCGTATCATACTTGAGCCCATACTCAATTATACCCTTCAGGTACCTCACTAGATGCTTTGCAGCAACCAGGTGAACATTTATTCGATCCATCAAGAATTGGCTCAGGGTGTTCATAGCAAAGCATATGTTTGGTCTTGTATTCGTCAGGAACATCAATGAGACAATCATTTGACGATACATTGTGGCATCAACCGACTCTGATGAAGCATCACACATAAGCTTCAAGATCAATGTCATAGGTGTGGTTATCGCCTTATGGTCGAGTATTTTGAATTTCTTCAGAATCTCCACTACATACTTTCATTAACCAAGGAAAATCCCATCCGCATTCTTCCACACCTCCATGCCTAAGAAGTAGTGTACCATCCCTAGGTCTTTCATCTCAAACTCAGTGGCAAGTCTCCTCCTTGCATATTCAATGAGTTTTCCCTATTCTGTCAAGAATAGGTCATCGACATATAGCAAGATCATCACTAGTCTTTCACCTTCATCCTTGAATTAAAGTCTGGAATTCACTTTACTCTCAGTAAATCCTTAGCCCATTAGGAATATTTTCATCCTGTTCTACCATGTCAATCTTGAGGGTCTTTTGAAGTCACTCCCTCTTAAGCGGAGCATCATTCTCCCTCTTCCTTTTATACTCTATGTATTGAAACATTATGTAATGGAGTGGCAAGTAGCTTCCTCTACTACTGATATTCTATGTATCCATCCAAGGTCACTAGATACCAAGATCCTCTAGCTTGAACTTTGTTGAAAATTTCCTCTTTCACCCATCTGTGAGCTTGTCATCCTCTATAGGATTTCATCTTCAACCTTGTAGCAAAGGTTAAGATCTTCATCACTCTAGGTGAGCTTCAATCTCCTCATGTAAATGTATGTGTTATCCCATGGGTTCCTTCTAAGCTCATACAAGGCCTTCTTTAATTTGCACACATGAGTCTTCATGTCATGTGTCTCGCCTCCCAATGGTTGTTCTACATACCCTTCCTCCTCGACTACATTATTCAAGAATGTTGTCTTTATATCTAACTAGTGTATCTCCCATCTGATACATGCTCGTATGGATCTAATGCAAGTGTACCTCGCAAACTGGTGCAAATGTATCCTTGTAGTTTATGCCTTCTTTCTATGAGAAGCCTTGTGCTACAAATCTTGCCTTGTATCCCACAATGTTGTCATAAACTACATGCTAGATCTTGTAGATCCATATGGAAGACACTACAGACTTCCCTTCGGGTCAAGAAACCACATCCTCGACATCATTCCCCATGATCAACTGGTACTCTTTTGATCATATTCTTGTTTTATTTCTCCTTGGCTACTTCTTCATAGCTAGAAGGATCTACATCAATGATGTTAATCAACTGTGTCACATAACTGGAGTGTGTCTGAGGCCTCTTACTTTCTTTTGAATTCTCGTCATACTTTTTATTTATCGTGGATGATATCTTGTGCCCAATATGGTCTTCATTTCTCGAGGTAGATCTACCTTTCTCATGGTTAGAAACATATCATAATTTCCAAAACATATTAATAGTGACAAATATATGTCACACAATCATGCAACTATCTTATCCAATGTTACAACATTCATCCATATTCCGTACACATACAACAACCTGTAGATTCCTTCTAACCCAATGTTATTAAGAGCGTGTACTATTCCTAATATGTCAGTAAAGAGGTTTCAATCTACATAAGTAGCAATGGAATGTTGTACATCATCATTGACTTCTTACCCATCATGTGCAATTCATTAGTATAAATAAAACAATCAAACATGCATAATACATCAACTGAATATAAACAAGTGCACAACCAAACAATATCATGAAATGACAATTGAACATTTACCTTTGTTTGTTTGGCGGGTAGACTCCTTATTGATTAAATTATATATTCCTCATCGCTTGAGGAATCCTTTCTTTCTTCTTTGAATCATGAGATCTTGATTTTCAATTGCTCACATCTTCTCTTATCTTGTTATGAGTCAAGCTTCTTCTTGTGTGAACTCTTCCTAGAGTCTTTTGAAGGTAATCAACTTCCTTCTGGCACATACTCAAGGTGGTCATAACAATCTCTTCTTCTTCTTCGATTGCTTCAAGTTGTTCTTTGAATTGAGCAACCCTTGTGAAGTAGAACTGCATGGTCTCTCAGTTCTGTATGTTCACATTCTTCAACGGGTTCCTTAATGTCATTTTCCTATTGATGTTCTTTCCTTCAAAAAAATTCGTCATAGAATCAAACACTTCATTTAGTGTCTTCAAGGATGACACATGAGGGATGAGATGATCTTTAATGGAATCTGCATTGATTCTTTTGGCTCTAGCCTTAATTCAAAAAATCTTAAAAAACTTAATTCCATCATTAATGATTAAAACACAAGATTCTTAGACAACTCTTTCTTAGGGACCACCCCACTTGGATTCGTTAGGACTTTTACCTAAACGGAGGAGTCAAGATAAAGTGACAATACTTGACTTGAGACTTGCCCCGAAGGACACACCTAGCATATTGAAGATTTATGTTGCACTTAAACCCCATGTGTGCGAAAGGGGGAAACACTCTACATGACATGCATTGGGGTTATCAAGTTTGGTAAAAATATCCTAACTTATCTCTATGACGATTCATGCATTATTCACAAAACATGTTATTGAATCCATAAAATAAAGCCACTCGTTACCAAGAGCAATATGTTGGGTGCTACAAAAAGTGAAATTAACTTCTACAATGAGCTCAACATATTAACACGCCTTCCATCGACCATATTTTCATGGAATATTGGTGAGATAGCTATCAAACTAACAAAATTAATAGTCTAACTATTAAAATGAAGCATAATGTGGTTCCTTATCCATCCATGGAACATAGAACATTGAATTGGGGAATTGTGAAACGCGCTACTACAAAATAAAGATGCAAATACAAATTTATACACAGAGATGCATTGATTAACAAACCTTCTTCAAGTGAGCACTCACTTGAAGAGGACTAATGAACCCCCTTTGTAGGCTTTAACTAAACGTAGAAAAAAGCAATTTTATTCCACCAATGAAAATGTATTTATATTACCACTACTACTTTGTAGCTTCCAATTCTAACCCTAATTATGAAAGATCCAAAGTTTACCTTCAATATAATTGTAGATGAGTGTATACAAAATAGGGACTTCTTGGATCCCTCAAGGTTGCTAGGGAGTTTCAAGACTCAACACAACAAATATTACCCCAAGAATCAACATCATCCCTGCACTTAATATATGTCATTTGGAGGATTCTCGAGGAAACAAATTATTGGGATCACTATCCTTCTATGTTAGTTGAATCAATGGGTTGCTGTAGAGGATTCATAGGTCTATATTCCTCCTTCAACAATTGAATCGATGAGATACCATAGATTACAAATCCATCTTCCTATTTGATTCGGCTATAAAACTACTAAGAGATTATTCACAAGCCCTATGTCCTTCTTGGTAAGGCTGAGGTAACGAGTCAAATATGCATGCCCTAATCTCTCTTGAACAACTTCCACTCATTGTATTTTGAATAATTTTGCAAGCGTATAACAAATTGTGGAATTGATATGACTCTAAATCATATTCATCTATTTTTGTTTATAGCTTAGAAAAATGTGCACAAGTGTTGGTGAAAGACATTTTGTGTTGATGAAACAATTAAATGATCATTCATACACCCCATAACAAGTAAAAATATCATTCATAACTCATTACCAAACTTGTAACTAACACACATTCATCAACATACATGAAAACTTCGGCATTTCAACAGAAAGCCATTAAAATGTTGTCCACAAAACCATTTGCAAGTAATTAATCAACAAGCCACTAAGGTCTACAAAATTGGTCAGTTCAATAGATATTTAGCTTAATGGTGGCATTGTTCAATTTTTTTAGGGGGCTAATGGAAATTAAATATGAGTAAACTGGGCTAATTCTTGGGTCTAGATTCCTCTTACCACCTCATCTCCTAGGGTTAGGGCTGTGGATCTTAGGGTGTTTGCCACTTAAGGTTTTAGAATTTATATTAAAAGGTAGTTTCAACCTATTTTTTAGTTTTTTCTATGAATGGGTGTGGTCAACAGATCTCTTCTTAGAGACAAGATACCACCATTGTATCTAGTTGGTATTGCTTCACATATTGTAGTGTTTTCACTATTTCATTTATTAATATAGCTTGGGTTTCACTGTATTATTGTACTCTTTGCAACATCTTTGTATTATTTTACCTATTATTGTTTTCTTCATTTGGTCTCAACATAATTTGGATGATATAATAAGTGCATTGATGCTCCTTATAATAACATCAACATTGTTACCTTCAATGACACCCTTACCTATGTCGTTATTGTTCAATTATCGTTATTGTTACCATGATGAGTTCATGGTGTAAACGGAGATATAGTGCACTAATACATAGCAATATATAAGGCATTGGTGATTTAGATTATGTTACACACACAAATGTATCTTAAAGAGTGATACAACAATGCACCATTATGTGTGTGACACACCAATAAGAATACCTCTACTAAGACCCACAACCTCTTAGATGTTTTAGTAATAATAAACCTCCACTAAAAACTATGCAAAAACCTTTCCTTTCTTTAGCATAGTTTTTTCAGGAGGTTTTATTTAATATTTTTTCCCAATATTGTAACACTAAAAACCTTTATTAAAACCTCTACAAAACCTTGTTTTCTCTGTAGGGTCCCAAGAGTGGTTGAAACTCTATTTATGGAAGCTTCAACCTACCTTTCCATTGACAAATGCAAGTCAAAAGAGGTGAGCCTTTTTAGTTTAATTCACCAACCATGGCCCTTAGCACCTACCATATAAGTGGTTGCCATTAAATCCTTGGTATATTCAATTACCCATAAATTGAGGAAAGGGTTCACTTAGGGTATTTATGTCCCTAATCTTGAGGGTTTCTAATTGATTAATGGATGCATCTCAAATGACTCCTAGTTCCTTACCATGCTTAAAGAGAAAGCAAAAATATCCATGGAATGCATTTATATCTTGTACACCACATCTGGATAAATATTAAGTGGACCAATACTTGGCGTTATAAGAAAAATTTCATGGCATTACATGCTAGTTTTTAGACCAAGTTTTGTCCTATATTTAATTAAGGAAAGATTTATAATTTATAAGAATATCTAATCCTTTCAAGGCTAGACCAAGGACACATGGGAGATGGTTGAATCAAAGGGTGGAAACGAATGTTACAAAGAGGATAATTAAGCCCCTATTTTTGCTTGCTTGTTTTAAAATCTACAGTGAAATTTTGGTAGTAACTCATGTATACTACTCCTTTTATTGGGTTCCTTCAACTAATGCATATCAAAGGCTTGATCAATCTTTGAATAAATTTTGTTAGGTGAATATAGAAGAAAGTAAGAGTTCCATAGGGTCAAATAAAATTTATGCTGCATTGCTAGAGATCTAAGAGGAACAAGGATACTCAAAATCCATACTAAATCCTAGACTCCGTTTCAAGTGGATAATTTCATCTTTGGAGAATGTGAGAAACCTCCTGCAATAAATAATGAACATCCACAATATAACAGAAATAGCATAGCACAGAAGGAATTTTATTGATCGCAAGCCACTTCGAGGGGAAAACCTCCTTTGAGAAAGCTCAATACAAATAAGTCATGGATGCCTTCATTGGCCTCAAAACGTACTTATATAATAATTATAATCTAAACAACTATTACTCCCCATGAATGTGGGATAATACAATATACTCACGGGATGTGTTATCACTCCAGGAAACTCCTCTAGGTTGCAGCTCGAGGATTCCTGGTAACTTAAATGTTTTTTATGGTTTTTCTAATTGGATCAAGTCAGGTGACCTACAAGACCTCACACTCTCAAGACATGCATGATACTCAATCAAATATAAGGCTTCTAACTACCACTCTTCAAAGGTTTGATAATATGGTGCAGAGATGGAGAACTTATCATGCTGGCAGATTCATACATAAAATAGTTATATATAAATGACTAATCATAACAAGGAAAGTACTTGTAATTCAAATCATTAACATGCAGATAGGATGACAGCTATCAAACATCAAATAACATGAATAAACCTAAACAACACATTCAAGCATAAGCATAGAATAGACAAGAAATGGAAGTTGAACATATGATAGCAAAAGAGCATATATTAAGTCATGAGCAATATGAAAAGCTTGCTAATAGTAATGGTCTACAGGTCCTTGAAGTTGAAACTTTTATTCAAAATAAGTCTTAGGATTTATATCCTTTACAAAAATATTCAAATCTTGAAAAATTGGATCTGTTTCACTAAAAATAGATAAAATTAATGTTTTTTACAAAATTAGGTCAGAAACCCTAATTTAACTACTAGTCTATCTAATGCTAACTCTTGTTCACTCATTAAAATTTTTGATGACCACAGTGAGCACTGAAGTAGAGCTTTAACCTGTCATCTGATAGATAAGCCACTATTGGTAAAAAACATCTATGGTTTGTGACCCTTTTCTCCATGGTTGTATCCTCAAAACTGGAACAGACCTCTCCCAATGGTGTTTTCTAACAAATTTCAGCTTTATATTTCATCCTTGAGGTAGTTGTACTTGCCAAAACTAGTTCTGTGTGCCAAAACATATTTTTTCACCCTTTTATTCTTTTATTGGTTAAGGAGGAAAAATATTGGGTCTGTTAGCTGCAGAAAGTTCTGCTTTCGGTTGCTAATGAACAGCTGCTACATTCGCCTAAGCCACCGAAAGCTTTGTTTTCTGCAAAATTTTATTTAGCCTTTAAATCATAATTTTACACTTTACTCTTGTCCTTCTTGTACTTTTTCAACCTGCATAAGATTTGGAATATTATCAATATCATGGGATACCTCCAGATTCTGAAGGCTAATAGTTGCCTCTGCTAAGGTTTCTAGTGCAAGGTGTGTTCCAGGGCTTGAATCTTTCTTCTGCAGCCTTGAGCTTCTTATCATCCTGTAGAGCCTAGAGTTATCCTTCATCAATCTCAAATTTATTCAACCTGTATAATAGCAGTATCATGGGATGCTTCCAGATCCTGCAAGCTTGTTGTTGCCTCTGCTAGGGTTTCCAGTGCAAGATGTGTTTTAGGGTTAGGGTTTGGATTTTCCTTCTTAGACCTCTAGTTCATGTATTTTCCCTAATAGCTGGTTGATTCTCTAGGAGATAGGTTTGATTCTCTAGGACATAGGTTTGATATTCAAAATCCTCAACATCTGCATCAAAATCTTCATGGACTGATAGATGAGGTCGAAAATGCCACCTGGAGGACTGACAGGTCATCTTTTACCCTAAACATTTGGCCAAACTGCAGAAAAAGGGGCTCAGAGATGGATTTGGTCCTTCAAATATGTGACACCTATGTATAAATAGAAAGAGGTTTTTGTATTTTTTTGTTTTTGCAAAACAACCTCTCTCAGTTTTTTGGAATTCGTTTTAATTTGTCCGGTATCAGTATTTCAAAAACATGTGTCAAACACGAAAGTTTGAGATCCGAAAATTAGGTCTCAAAGATGGATTAGGTTCTCCCAATATGAAACACCTGTAGGAAAACTGAGATATTTTATTGTTCTTTGACTTTCTAGGAACAAAAACCTCCTATATTTTTGCAAAATGATTCTCCATTCCCTCAGAATCATCGTTTTAAAACAATGAACTTTCACAGTAAAATGCCACTTTTGGTGGCTTGGAGCACCCTGAAATTTCAGTCTTAGCTACCGAAAGCAGGGATTTTGGTGGATAATGAACAGTTGGTACATTTTCCTAAGCCACCGAAAGTCCCTTTCCAAAAAACATGATCAACAAGATTTCAGTGGTTAACGTGGTCCTGAGCCGAAGCTGTTAGCTTCCGAAAGCTGGATTTTCGGTGGCTAATGAGCTGTCGAAAAGTCCTCCTAAGCCACTAAAAGCTAAACTTTCAAATTTTATTAAAAAACAGAGAAACAGGTATTCAAGCTTTGTTAATCACATATAAAATCTCATAATGCATCTTCAAATCCTCATCATTGTGCAAAAATAATTTTTCTGAGTTTGACTGAGTGAAATCTAATTTATTTAGGAGATAACAGGATGAATTACAAAGCATATGCATCCAAAAAAAATATACTAACGAAGTAAAGAGAAGGGTTGACATGGGTTCCTAACATCCCCTCCATCTTTGAAAATATTTTTCCTCAAAGATTTATATGTGGAAATTGTTGTTGAATCTGAACGAGTGATTCCCATGTAGCATCCTCTGGTTGCATGTCGTGCCACTGAATTGATACCTATGTGATGGATCGAGAACGAAGGTGATAAGTGTTCTTATTGAGAATGGCCTCCAGCTCCAAAATGATGGATCCTCATTATGCAATTTTGGTAAAATAGTTTGTGCTCTGATTTTGGTGCCAATAACTTTCTTAAGACAAGAGACATGAAATACTTGGGAATGTGAGAAGAAGGAGGAAGTTCCAATTTATAGACAATAAAACTAATGTTTTGAAGAACCTTATATGGCCCATAGAAATTTGGAGCTAGATTCTGATGCCCTTTGAGTTTCAAGGAGGATTGCTTGTAAGGCTATAGACAAAGAAAAACCATATCATCGACTTGAAAAGTGCGCTCAAAATAGTTTTGATCAGCTTGTTGTTTCATTCTGCTTATTTCCATGTGAATATTGTCCTACAAAATGTGAAGAAACCGATCTCGATTTTAGATAACTATGTCAACTTCCTAAACTAGTGAATTGCTAGGGGTGTATGGAAGGAGCATTGGCGGTGCCTAACCATAAACTGCTTCATATGGATTCATTTTAGATGCATTATGGTAGGAATTATTCTACCACCATTCAGCGAGAGGGGGCCACTTTTCCCACTGATGATATTGTTTAGAGGTGAAGCAATCAATATAAGTTTCCAAACATCTGTTGATAACTTCAGTCTGACCATATATTTTTGGGTGATATCTTAAACTCATATTCCGTTTGGTGATAGTGTGGTGAAATAGTTCTATCCAAAAATGACTTGTGAAAGTTGTGTCGCGGTCTAAGATAATGGAAGAAGCGATTCCATGAATATGGAAGATCCGGTCCATGAAAATTGTTGCGACCGAGGAGGTGGTATATGGATGGTTAAGAGAACAAAAATGACTATATTTGGAGAGTTGATAAACCACAACCAACATTATGGTCTTCCCTCCATATTTAGGGAGCCCTTCAATGAAATCCATCGAATTATCTATTCAAATCCTTGTAGGGATGGGTAAGGGTTTGATTAATCCAGGAAGGAGTGTCATTTCACCCTTGTGGCACTGCAAGGTATCACATTCAGCCACCATCTATTAAATTTATCCTTTCATTCCCTTTGAAAAGAAGTTACATTGTGCTTACTCATACATTTTGAGGAACCTAGAGTACCCTGCTCATGGAGAAGCATGGAGTTCATAGAAGACAGATTGTTGAATATTTATTCTCTGGGGAAGCACCAAACGACCCTTGTATCTCAGAGAAGAACTATCCCAAGAGTAATATGGTACAGCATAAGGGTTATTGGTCAACTGTTGGATAATTTCATATAATGAAGAGACATTGACATAGCCTTGCTAAATAGATTGTAACAATTATACCAAAATCCTATCATCATCATGTTAGAAGACATTTAACATACCTATTTGCCCTTAATCCTAGCACTTGGAGTGGAAACCCATGCTAATTGTCAATCTTTCATGAAAATTCCCAACACCATGCTTCCCCTGTTGTCTAGGAGCCATACCTTTTTCGCACTGCCTATCCCTTGTTATCCACAAGCGGTGCCACTGCTTATGGTCCTTAGTACATAAGTGTTTCTTACCAGAACCACTCTATCATTGAAGGAGAAACATAGTACCTTGGGTAAAAAGGGAAAAAGAGAAGATTATCAAGGTTTCTAGATCATGAGCCTTGTGTCCTCCCTTATCCCTATCATTGTGGGTCAGTTGAGCTCGAGATCCCTCATCCTAGGATCTTAGAGGCCACCTCATCCACTAATATCTCAACCATCCCTATCCATACAAGCTCATATCCATGGTTGAGGGGGAGACTCTTAAGGTATTGTTATGCTGTTGGATTGATCACTTGGTTGAAGCCATTGGAGAGCATAGAGAGCTAGAGTTGAATCTTATGGGGATGAGAGTGCTTGGTTTCATGGAGAGATGCATGTCAACACTAAGGCTTGGTTGTAAAATTCTCCATTTTTATCTTAATGCAAGTTGATTTCTATCCCACAATATGTTGTTTGATTTCACATGTATGTTGTTAGATTCCTTAGTCACTAACATGGATCAGTAGATTATATTCTGGCAACTTTGATGTGTTTGCATGTTTAAGCTGATTGTAGGTACATAGGGTTACTATTGAAGCATCAAATTCCAGGTATCTACGACGTCCAGGGAGGGTCTTCAACCTCTGTCCTTCATTTGTTCTGGATGTGAACCATTCAGACCAGTGGAACACCTTACTGTCCACAGAAGGTGAAATATTCCAGTTAAAAAATCTGGTGACTCCACTGGGGATTAGATATATGTATCAGTTGTTTTGATCTTCCTCAGTTCTCAACTCTTGTCCGAATCCAGGCTCTTTCTCCAACTCTCTTCAGTCAGATATGCTTTCTGACTTAGTCAATTTGGGTTTGAAACTTCCGGATCTATTCAGATCTAAGTCATTTCAACCTTTTATGCTCTATTTCCATACTCAATCTAGCATTTTTTTCCTTGATCTACTCCTTTTATAACTTTATCTATCATTCTCTTTGTGTTTTGGTCTTCTACAGGGAACCGCGCCTATGCAGTGTACGAGGAGAGGTGCAACCGCTTGAACAGAGTGGGTAGCACACGATGCCAGGTAGGCATCATTCCAAAGCCCTTTTTCGTCATTTTTTTTTTCTAAAAATTTGAGTTGTGTGTCTCTTAGTTTTGCACTATCAGGCTTGTGTGACAGAATATGGCTTGTGGCTTGAAAATTTTATTGTTTAAGATTGTTTTGATTTAGAAATTCAAAAACTAGATTAGGCTTTTTTTATTGTTCATATGCTTATATGCTTGTTGGTTGTGTTTGCGAAAGGATTTCTTGTTTTCTGAAAAGATTAGGGTGTTAGTAAGATATCTTTTCGTTTCTGTTATATATACTAGAAGAAGAACACTATATTAGCTTCTAGGTTTCATTTCTTGTTTTCCTAGTAAACTTATTTTTCTTTCCTTTATAAAAGAAATTTTTTGACTGAGACTAGGTTATCATCATTGAGCGTTGGACATTGGTTCTCTGATTGGATTTACAAGCTTTCAGGATCTTCATGTTCCTTTGTCTCTTATGCATTTAGAACTATCTTGATCGAAATAAAAAATATGGTAGTTTTAAGTTGGATTTGCTTATGTTTTGAGAAAATTGAAAAAATAGAGTGCATTTGCATATAGTGTGCTTTTTGTTTTTCTTTTAGGAAAAGAGATTCTTCCCCTTCTTATTGCTTTCAGAAAAGAGAAATCAGTTTGGAAAAGTATTGCTTGTCTTTGATTTTTTGTTCAAGACTGTTGTTTGGAAGTATTTTTTGGTTTTGAAACAAAAGAAAATACTCTCTTTCCCTCCCGTAAGTAGGCATTACTGAACGGTAAAGTGAAATATTTGCACAATCATACTACATGGTTTTACTTTTCTGTCAAAACAGCATGCATTCACCTAACCTTCCACTTTAAAATTAACAATAGTTATAGGTTAAAATTTATGTAGCAATTGGAGTGATAGGTTAGATATGTGTTCGGGCGTCGTTAAGTGTAGGAGTTGTTGTTATTTGTTCGCATTACATCCCGAGACTCACGTGGTTATTCCATGTACCGTCGGTATATCAAACGGCCTTTCATGCACCCTTGAGGTATATAGAAAGGTGCTTCATGTACTCGATTGTATATCAGAAGTGCCCTTGTGTACGGTTATGCATTAGACAACACTACTACCGATTCGAGCTCCCACGTACCTTGAGTATATCTGGAGACCCCACTAGGATACCCTATCCATATGAGAAAAGCCCTTTGGTAGTCTTGCTTGGAGCCATACACTGAAATCAACATTCAGGGAGATTACTATGCACGTACCCTCGAGGTATATCTCGAGTGGCACCTTCTTGACAATCCTGGTGAGAGACCTGACTTTTTGAACTCCTCCTATCATTTTAAGTGTGCTTGTTTTGACTTATAGCTTGTGTAGGGAAATTGTTTTTGGTGTGTTTTCTAGATTTTCAAACCCTAGGTTAGATAGGAACTGTACAAACTGGCTAAGTTAAGATAGTATAGAAGAGTACGGGGCTTGCCACTCGATTTTACTCCTGGTTCAGGAGAAAATCCAATGGAAGCTATCGATCAAGGAGCTGCTACTACCTCCCAAGTGGGAGATAATGTGGTTGCAGAAAGTGGAGTACCATATTATTCACACTCGCGTCCCTTGGTCCAACAACCTTCTTGGGGAAATACCTCGTTCCATTCTCCCATGGAAGGTCATGTTGATGATACAACCCATCCAGATTATGGTCCCAATGCATTTTGGGATACCTATATAGGATAGGCCATTGCCTGATTTGGCACTCGTTTAAACTCTTTTGAAAATGAAGAAGAACGTAGGCAATACCGTGCTACCATTATTCGTGCACAGGAGATTGACAAGCAAATAGATGAACCCTGGGTAAAAAGGGAAAAAGAGAATATTCTCGACACTTCTATATCATGAGCCTCATGTCCTCCCTTATCCCTATCATTGTGGGTCAATTGAACTCGAGATCCCTCATCCTAGGATCTTAGAGGCCACCTCATCCACTAATCTCTCGACCATCCCTATCCATACAAGCTCATATCCATGGTTGAGGAGGAGAACTCTTAAGGTATTGTTATGCTGTTGGATTGATCACTTGGCCCAAGCCATTGGAGAGCATAGAGAGATAGAGTCGGAGCTTATGGGGATGAGAGTGCTTGGTTTCATGGAGATGAATGTCAACACTAAGGCTTGGTTGTAACTTCTCCATTTTTATCTTAATGCAAGTTGATTTTCGTCCCACATTATTGTTGTTGTTTGATTTCACATGTATGTTGTTAGACTCCTTAGTCACTAACATGGATTAGTAGATTATATTCTAGTATCTTTGATGTGTTTGCGTGTTTAATATGATTGCAGGTACACAGGGTTACTATCGAAGCATCACATTCCAGGTATCTACGACGTCTAGGGAGGGTCTTCAACCTCTGTCCTTCATTTGTTCTGGATCTGAACCATTCAGACTAGTGGAACACCTTACTATCCATAGAAGGTGAAATATTCTAGCTAACAGTAAGAAATTTGGAATAGGCATAGAAATAGATGAAAGAGAAATGTGGTCATCAAATGTGTGATAAAGAGCATCTACCACAAGATTGTCCTTACCCTTCTTATAAGTGATCTCATAGTCACAACCCATGAGTTTGATAACCCATTTCTATTGTGTTGGGGATGAGACCTGTTGTTCCAAGAAATATTTTAGACTCTGGTGATCAGTCTTGATGAATAAATGGTTCCCTATTAGGTATGGTCACCACTTCTGTATTGCATGCAAAATAGCCATCATTTCCTTCTCATATGTAGAGGCGACTAAATTCTTACCGGAAAGGTATTTGTTGGTGAACGCAATGGCATGTTCAGCTTGAAGGAGGACAACACCAATTCCATTGTCATAAGAATCACTCTCAATAGTGAAGGGATTGGAAAAATTGGGCATAACTATAATAGGTGTGGTACACATAGCTTGTTTCAGTTTTTCAAATGCACACTCAATAGCTTGTGTCCATGTAAAAGCATCATTTTTCAGTAGAGTTGTTAATGGAGTTGCAGTCTTCCCATAATCCTTGACAAACTTGCGGTAGTAGCTAGTTAGTCCCAAAAACCAATGAAGGATATTGAATTTCTGAGGATGCGGCGAATTTTTCATGGAATATATTTTGGTAGGATCTACACAAACCCCTTGTGCTGAAATAATATGCCTGAGATACTCTACTTCCTCCTGCCCAAAAACACATTCATACTATTTGGCATGGAGATGATGATCACAGAAAAGTTGCAGTACAAGATCTAGATGTTGGAGATGCCCAGCCCATGTTTTACTATAGATGAGGATATAATCAAAGAATACCATAATGAAGTTCTGCAAGTAGGGTCAGAATATTTTATTCATCAATTCCTAGAATGTGGAAGGAGAATTCATGAGGACAAAGGGCATGACCAAAAACTCATAGTGGCCATCATGTGTGCGGAAAGTCATTTTAGGGATATCATCCTCATGAACCCAAATTTGGTGATACCCAGAACGAAGATCCAACTTGGAGAAAAAATGAGCACCATGAAGCTCATCAACAAAAAGAATTGGAAACTTATGCTTTAGTGTGATTTGATTAAGTGCTTGAAAGTCAATGCAGAGGCACCATTACCCATCATTTTTTTCAGACAAGAATAAGTGGTAAAGAAAAGGAACTGGTACTAGGGTGAATAATACCTTGCTTCAATAAGTCCCGAACGAGCATCTCAATCTTTGTATTTTGGTGAAATAGGTAGAGATAGGGCATGATGTTGGGAGGGATGATTCTAGGAAGGACTAGAATATGATGGTCCTCTAGTCTTGAAGGTGTAAATCCCACTGGTTCAGCAAAGACACATGCATATCGATCCAAAATTTATTGTAGATCTGAGGGAGTAGTGGACACCACTGAAGGTTGCATCTGAATGAAATGGAGTCGAGTGATGACACCATGTGAATTCTTCTTAAGTATCTTTTCCATGCAATGTGAATTGATGATGTTGAGAGACCCCGTTTTTAAGCCCTTCAATGTGTCTTTTTTCCATTTTCTAAAAACTACATTCAAAGTGGAGGCCACTAAGGTACCCTTGCATAATTACATGCTCCTTATAGTAAAATCCATGGTTGAGAGTTTGTTTAAAAATCATACACAGGTAAGAGTTTTTAATAAGGAATCTCTATGTTTAGTTTAGTGGATGCTCAATGCGTTTCAGTTCCTACTGGGACCATCATCATGAGCTCAAATCAAGTATGAGTAGGTTGAGAGATTGTTAAGAATTATCTAAATTAGAATGGCTAGGTATTTAGATTTGTCATTTCTTTTAATGATAATTCATTTTGATGGTAACCCATCATCCTACATGAATGGAAGGCATTAGTTGAATCAACATAGTTCTCAACCTTAAGTTTTTTTAGAAGGGGAATTCAAACTATACATGGCATGTTTGACTCCTAAAACAGGGATTGGTTACCTTGTCCTGAGGTGAAGGATCATTTCAAACTTTCCTTGTAATAAGGATATCATTATTTATTAGAATAATTAATGATACTGACAGGGGGGTGAATCAGTATCATGCGCATATTGAACAATTTTTCACTTTACAATTTATGCACCAACTTCAATTTCAATCATAACATTATAATACAATTGTATGCAGAGTATTTGGAAATTAACTTTATATATACATATAATAATTATGGTTACATAAATAGATGGGAGACACCAATATTCAAGATGTGAGCACCAAATCACTCATACATCAATCTGATAGGAACACCAATCCCACAAACAAGCACCAACTCATTGTATTAGGCTCCAACCTGTGAGGATACCAATCCTCTGTGCAAGCACCAATTTGTAGTATACAAGCTCCAATCTGTGAGGACACCAATCTCCTGTACAAGCACCTACTTGTTTTGTTCAAACACCAACCTGAGAAAGACACTAATATTCCTTCCTTTCCCATTCACGTCTCCCAAGTTCTCTAGCTCCAACTAGAAGGAATATCCAACTCCATGTCTGTGCCCTGTCCTACCACCCTAATATCGATGTAGATGTACCTCTGTCACACTGTCTTCAGATTCGTTTATGTGATATGTGATTTCTGATCTGCTACCTTTATATGCAATTACCACACATATTGTTTTAGTATAATTCCATATCTTCTACACAATCATGTGATTTACTATATGTTGTGTGCACTAATCTAGTTACTGTACACGTTGTTTCGATCTTGGGCACCGGTTCTCTTGCTTCATACTTGACTTGATTTCTGTACACTATTCTAATTCAGCATATTACTTTGATTTTGCACACTTCCTCAGTTTTCTACACTCCTCTTATTAGGCACATTTTCTATTGCTCTGCTTTTCTACTCTGCGCTATCAACTCTATGTTGTTTCATTCTTCTGGATCAACAAGCTATTGATATCCCAATAATTTGAAGCTTGCAAATTTAGAATACTACATCTTGTGAAATTTCAAGCTTACTTCAGCATTTCCATCTCTCACTGATTTATACTATTCTTGCTTAAATGATGTGTCCACAAGTTGGAGTTCCTTTGAGTTGGTGATCCCCTTTCTTCCTTTTCGGTCAAGCTTCTTATTATTTCGTCAGTGTGCACTTTTTGTATCATTACTGACTTTGGGGGACTTGTGCACTAGAGTACCATCACTTGGCGGGTATTCACACTAGAGTTCCATTACTCAGTGGGTCTTGCATACTTTAGAGACTTGCACACATATTTTCTATATAATTCTTCAAACTAGATTCAAGTTTACATGGTTCTTGCTTGACGTCATCAATGACAACATGAAAATTCAACAAGCTTCAATTATTCATGCTTCTTGCTTGATATCATCATGATTCTTATTTAACATCAATGATGACGCCAAAGTTCAACAATACCCCCCTTTGGTATTGATGTCAACACCAATCAAAATTGAGCTCCCCTTAAGTATGAGCTCTTGTTTATTACACGCAACATGCTCCCCTTATATTCATGCCAATTGATCCTTTGCTTTGATTTTACACAAACTTTGATTCAACACTTGTATGCAAGGCCTTTTTCCTTGTACCTATCCCCCCTAGTATCTCCCCCCATTTGACATCAATGGAAAAGGGATGTTCCCTATTAATGTGAGGCTCCCCTTGACTCCATGCTTCCCACTTCTTCTTTTTGTCATTTGTACTGAGTTGTGCCAGGTTTCTACCATGTCATAGATGCTTCAAATTAATGTGGAATGGGAATTACTCCCAGTTTCTGTTTGAGATACTCAAAATTATCTCTTGGAAGTGGCTTTGTAAATATATCTGCAAGCTTTTACTTGGTGCCTACATAATATAGCTTGACAATATTGGGGAGGCAGGTGCATGAGGGGTCATTTTTTACCTTGGTGGAAAAATCGTGAATACCTTCACTTGGGGCCTTGGAATCAAGACGAACAATGTGGCAGAATGGTTGGTGCTCCTTCATGGCCTAGAAATGATAGACTAGGGATCCACCCTGAATATTCCCATCTTTGGTGACTCTCATTAAGTTATCCTAAATATATGCTTGGGATACTCCACAAGTTCCATCAACTGTAAAACATTATTTGACCGGATCTCCCTTCTAAATCATCCCACTCGCACTTCATTTCACCACATACTTAGAAAAAACAATGTCTTAGCTGATCACTTTGCCAACAAAGGGTCCTCCTTACCTCAACGCTCCATGCTTTATAATGACCAAGGTGTTAGTTTTAAATCCATTACCTCAGCTAACCCAACCCCCTTCCCTTGTCATGAACTTACCCATTTCCCCCTAGAAGGGTCGTGTCTCCCTCTCCCTAGACTTGACCTGCATTCTCTCCTCTATATGGACCAGTGGCTGCTCCATGGGCATGTGGCCTCCTACTCTGCCACACCTTAACTACCCATCCTCCCCTTTTTTGTGAGCCAGCTCCTTGACATGCCACATAAGCAACATGGCTCCTTGCCTTAACTTGGACGCTCCCCTCCTTCTGACTCATTTGCATTTTGGGTTTGTTGATGAAGGCTTTGTGTTTCCTTTTGATGCCCAGTATCATGTGAAGTCATTGCTCTCCAGGCATATTCCTCTCTAGAATTCAGCTTCAGCTCTCTTATCTCGGATAAGAGCTCTAACCATGGCGAATAAAGGAACATGATCTAGGTCTTCTTCTCTCAAGGCGAGGTGGGATGACCTCAAAAAGCACATTTGTAGAATCTCATATTTTGTGGTAGTGGGTGTTTAAGGTAATAGAAACATGGAATCATATGTTTTTCATCTGTGACATCAGGTTCTTTTCCAACTAGATTGGTTGCCACGACTCTCGCATTGATGATCACAACAGAGACATCAAAGAGCTGATGGGAACGGTGGATATCACCAAGGATGAAGTGTTGAAGCCTACCGAGATGAATCAATGTAGCCACTACCTAGACTCTCTTGGTGAAGAAACTCATCCCATGGAAGACATTCCAGTCACCCAACCTGTGGGGTTTCCAGGAAAACCAAAATCATTCCTTCTGTTCACTCTATGTTTTTTGTATATTTTTGAACTAGTCATTTGTTCATATTTACTCCTCCTTAGTTACAATTAATAGCAGGAACTCCTTAGCAGGTTTTAGTTGGATACCAACTCTATTGGTAGTTTATGTAGACCTCTTCTTCCAACTCCATTTTCTCATAATTTTGCTTTCTCTGTACTAAATGGTTGTGCACAACCATTTTTAATATATATATATATTTTTACAGTTTCTGTTAGGAAAAAAAAATCTAGCTTGAAAATATTTCCAGCGACATGTTCTCTCACAAAATGGTATTTGATAGGGACATGCTTGGTTTTGGAGTGCATAATAGGATTCTTGGGGATGTTGAATGCACTTGTGTTGTCACATAAAAATAAATATAGGTTGATCAAATTCTACTTGGACATCCTTTAACATTTGTTTCATCCTTAGAACTTGCACACAACAAGCTGATGCTACAATGTATTTTTCTTTTCTTGTAGATAACGATTCTGAGAATTGTTTTTTTCTCAACTAGGATACTAAGCAATTTCCTAGGAAAAATGTTGCTCCACTTTTGCTTCTTCTCTCATCAATACTTCCTTCCCAGTCTACGTATATATATATATATATATATATATATGCTACTAAGTTCAAATCCTCACTTCATGGATACTATAGGCCAAAATATGAAGATCATTTTTATAGCTCACACATGTGTTTCCCCAAGTGTTTCCTGAAATCTTGCAACCAAACCTACAACTTGCATTATATTTGGTATTGAGGTAGTTACATATATCAAGCTTCCAATAATTGAACTGTAAAGTTTTTTCTATGCTTCCTTTGCTTCATCTTCTTTGCTCAATTTGCAATCAGTAATCATGGGTGTACATACTGGCTTGCAATCTTCCATGTTAAATATTTTCAACATTTCTTTTACATATTTAGTTTGAGAAATGAAAATACCATCATTCAATTGAGATATTTGGAGCCCTAATAAGAAATATAGTTCTTCGAGCATAGACATTTCAAATTCCTTTTGCATGTTTTGAGCAAACTTTTGACTTAAATTATCATCATCACTTCCAAATATTATATCATCTACATATACTTCAACAACAATCATATTTCCATACTCATCTTTTATGTATAGATTATTGTCTACATTACCATTTTTGAAACCTAGTTGTTGTAGATACTTGTCTAGTCTTGAATACCAGGGTCTAGGTGCTTGCTTTAGTCCATACAAATCCTTCTTCAATCTGCAAACATAGTACTTATTATCTGAGAGAAATAAACCTTCTATTTGTTCTATATACATCCCTTCTAATTCTCCTTTTAAAAATGTTGGTTTTACATCCATTTTACATACACTGATGTTTTTGGAGAAAGTATAGGTCGGGCACATCCTGATAGCTTCTATCTATGGTACAAGGGCAAAGGTTTCTTCAAAATATATTCCTTCAACCTATGCATATCCCTTACACACCAAACTTGATTTATTTATAACCACTTGTCCATCCTCATTTAGTTTGTTTCTAAAAACCCATTTAGTGCCAATAACATTTTTGTCTTTGGGTCTTGGAACAAGTTTATGGGTCTGATTTTTCTCAATATGATATAATTATTCTTTCATGGATTTAATCCAGTGTACATTAGTATTGGATTCATCAAAATTATTCGGTTCTACTTTGGATAACAAAGAAAAATGTACTTCATCAACAATATTTTTTAAGTACCTCCTTCTTGTTTTTACACCAGCATTCTTATCTTCGATAATCAAATCCTCACAATGATTCTTTTGGGAATATATAGAAGGACCCTTTGTATCAGGTTTTCTCTCTTCTTTTGGTTCTTCTTTGATATGATTCTTGTTGTTGTTTTTGGCTCCTCCTCTTCAAGTAGGTATTATGATGATTGTTCAAATACTGGTTGATCATCACCATCCTCTATTCTTCTCAGTGTGAATGCTTCATCTACCTTTACATATGTACTTTTCACCATATTTTTTATCCTTAGGTTGTAGCATTTGCATGCCTTGCTTCTTGTGGCGTATTCAATAAATATTCCTTTATTAGTTATGGAGTCAAAATTTCCTAGGTTTTCATAATTTCTTTTGATATAACACTCTCTCCAAATATCCTGAAATGCTTAACTATTTTCGGCATGCCTTTCCATATTTCATAAGGAGTCATGTTGCTATCGATTTTGATTTTTCCTATGTTTAAAATATGAATAGCAGTGTGAATAGCCTGGGTCCAAAAAATGTCAGATAATTTAGAATCATTTAACATTGTTCTTCCCATCTCCTGTACCGTCCTGTTTTTTCTTTCTACTACTCCATTTTGTTGTAGGGTCCTCGCGGCTGAAAAATGTCTTTTGATTCCATGTTTTTCACATAAATCCTCAAATTAATTTGAGGTGTATTCGCCTCAATTATCTGATCTTAGGCATTTAATCTTCGAATCGATTTCATTTTCAACTAATTCATTAAATATTTTGAAACATTAAAATGTCTCTGATTTGTTCTTAAGGAAAAAGACCCATGTCGTTTTGGTATAATCATCAATGAAGAGAAGGAAATATGATTCACCATTTAGACCTTTGGTTCTCATGGGCCCATAGAGATCAGTATGCACTATCTCCAATGGTTTTGTCAAGGAATATTCTTTTGATTTAAAACTCACTCTTGTTTTCTTTCCATGTCGGTAATGTTTGCAAACATAATTTAAGGGCTTTGTAATTTTTGTCATAGCTTGTTGTTTTCTAATTTTGACTAGATTGTCAAAATTTATATGTCCCATTCTTCTATGCCAAATCCAATATTCTTCTATTTTCCCCATGCAGCATCTTTCTTCTTTTCCTTCGTCTAATGTGTATACATTTTTTGGGGTTATGGATGTCGTTACTACTAATCTACCTATATCCATGTTTCTTATTTTATATTTATTTGAATAAATGATTGTGCTTCATGTTTTCAACGAGTAAGAAATTTTCTACTTTCGATTTCTTATCCCCAAGGCTTACTATGCCCTTTCCAAGAATCTTAGAAGAACCATTATCTCTAAAATAAAAATCGCCTCCGTTTTCTTCTTTAAATTTAAAAAAATGTCTTTCTACCCTGTCACATGTTTGGAGCATCCACTATCAATATACCAATGCTATATTTTACTCTGTGAATGTAAAGCCAAGCTGCATCCTTATTGATTTTGTTGGTCTACATTTTTATTCCAGATTTCTATGGAATCCCTTTTATTGATGATGTTTTTGGTTTCAGTAGGTTGTGCATATGATGGTTGACTTTTGCATCCCTAAGGTTCATGACCATGATTGTGACATTTATAGCATTCACTATCTGAATTCAAGGGACTAAAGGAATTGGATTTCCTTTCAAAGTTTCATCTAGACTTCTGATATCACTCTATTAGCACTTATGCTAAATTTTGGGGGTTTTTACACATGCCTCTGCACCCTAATCCCTTTACAAAAGAATGAGCCAGTAAGGAAGGAGTAAGGTCCGAAAATTTTCCATATCATATGACCTTGAGGGACATAAATCAGGTCCTGCAGGTTATGTGGTGGTGGAAATGAATGGCATTGATACATATCATAGAACATCAATGGTTGTTAATGATCTGTCAAAGAAAATATACACAGTTTTAAAGGAAGGTTGACATTGGCGGGACAAGGTTAAATGATGTGCAGGATCGACCGTCAAATGAATGAGTAATGTAGATCAATTGAAGAAGAGGATTTTGTAGCAACAAATATGTGCAAAGGATAAAACATGTTAGGGTTGTGAAATATCGGTCGGTACTCACATTTCAACGGTCAGGATTTCAGCGGGTCTAGATCTACGATCGATATTCATTTCACAATCCTAATATGCTTGAACTTTAAAAATCACAGCCTTTGCAAAATCTAGTATGAGCAGCATGAATCCTACGATGGAGATCCTTGTGAAGTTGTGATCTATGGATCAGGTTAATTTCGTAATGGGAACATGTGTGAAGGTTAGCAGGATGAAGGATTGTGAAATCAGGTAGGCCCCGCATTTTTGAATGGTCAGGATCTAGGCAGAGACAAATATGCAATCTAGGATTATTTCATGGGAGGAAGGTGCAAGGAAGAATATCATGGGTGGATCTGTGAAATGGAGGTACTACAGCTGAGGATCACTTTGCAACTTGAAGATGCAGGGATGAAGAAAATAGTTGCAAGCCGATGGTGTTGCTCTGAGAAGTCATTTTGAGTGGGTGAGCCTGAGTTCCAGGTGTATGGGTTTCTATTTTTGTCCATCACACATAGCCCAATGTACTGTCCTATTTTGGTTTTGTGGTCATGGAGAATCCACCAGATCAAGATTTGTTAGGATTTTAGGTGTGTGAGATTAATTCTTGATTAGGGTAGCTAAATTCTGCTATGTTTCAAGGTTGGTCTTAGGAGCCTGTTTTCCCTATAAATATACCCTTGAAAGATGAATAAAGAGGTTGGTTCGACATTCATTTTTGAAGCCTGTGTGCTTGGTTTTGCAACTCTGTAACTTTCCTTGGGAGCATTAATGTAAAGTATACCCTAAACGTCTAAGATTGATCATGGTGATTCAATGTTCAGTTTGTTTTCCCAACTGTAAGCTTCCTTTTCATGTCTATGTTGTTCTGCTAATGTGTTTCTAGTTGTATGCAAGGGATTCGTTCTATGTTTAGCGCCCCTTGCATTAGATAATGTGTTTGTCATGTGTTTTTGGTAAATTCTTTGGAATTCATCTTCTATGCTCCATTTCAATTATCAACCTCAATTGTCCCTTCTGCTAAAGGTGGTTGCAAGAGATTCATCCACAGATAGGTGCCTCTTGCTTCATTGGGCTTCTTCTCTTTCCCCCCCCCATCTCTCAAAGATATTTTGTTGAATATTGATGCCTATTTTTCCTCAAACTATGAAGGTCATTTATGATCATTTTTTTTGTAAGTCCTTGAATGTTTCATGTTTTGACTCCATTTCCCAATGGTAATTTCTATGTATTTGTCTTACACTCTTTGAAACCCAAATAATTTGTTCCCATAAGAAATCTAGCCTTCTGATTGCTTGTTTAAAGCCAAATGTATATGTGAATGACCCTATAAAATAGAGAGATCCCTCTCTGAGTGTATAGTCTAGAATACAGTCTAAAGATTGGTTGAAATGGTTATCCTTGTGACTTACTACCAAAACCATGTGAAAATTATAGGGTGATAACACACTCTTTATGCAATTAGCCTCATAGTAAATAATATTATTCTTAACATTTTCTTTTGCATGTGCTTTTCAATTTACTGCCTTATGACCAAAATTGTTACAAAAATAACAATTTCCTAACAAAATAGTTTGATACCTTGTGAAGTGAGTTCTTCCATATTGTGCAGTGCTAGTCTTCACATGGGATGGCTTCATGTCTTCAAACTTTTGATCTTTCCTTGGAGTAGATATTTCGAGCACATCTGCAAAACATATTGCTCTTGCTTCATAGGTTGATTTTGAGTTTGAGACTTCATAACCTAGTGCTAACTTCTCATATGATTGTCTCTAATTCTTAACAATTTCATCTAATGATTTAGTGTTGTCATTGAATTTCTATTGAATACTCAATTGTATGTTGGATTTTTGTATTTCCCTCTTTAAGTACATTATTTTAGCCTCTAACTTCTCATGCTTCTCCTCCTTTTGTTTCAATTGTTCTCTTATGCCCACCTCTAATTTTTTTGTTTCCTTGACTTGTTCTTCACACTTTGCTAGTTGTTCTATAGATATTTGTTCTTCTTTCTTGATTTCTTCAGTTCTTCCAAGGCATTGATTATCGCTCCTTCAAAATATACCTCCACCATTTCTTCATCTTTTGAGTCCTCATTTTTTAGATCTTCTTCAATTTCCATAAAGAGCACTTCTCTTGGATTGTCATCTTTGTTAGATGAACTACTGCCCTCTTTGGAATACAAACTCTTTTTATATTTAAAGAAATTCTTCTTTTTTTCACACATGCTCTGTTTGTATGCCTTCCTTCATTCTTTGTGACTTAAATCTTATTCATTATCACCATCTCTATTTTCTTTGTCAGGACATTTGGAAGTAAAGTGACCTACTTTACGACATTCAAAGCATTTGAAGGGTAGCTTACCTATGTATTTGCCACAACCCCTTTTTAATTTCTTCACAAACTTTGCTTCCTCTTCATTTGATTCCTTAGATGAGTTCTTGTTCTGCTTGTGTTTGTTTCATTTTGTTTTATTGGTGGCTTTGAAAGCTACTTCTTTTCTAGAAGGATTCTCCTTTTTGGTCCTCATTTCATTTGCAGTAAGAATCCCATGAAGTTTGTCCTTTTTTAATTTATCCAAATCACTCCTATATTCTAGGACTAACACTTTAGATTCAATTCTTAGTGGTATAGTTCTCAGCACCTTTTGTACGACTACTTCTTCAACAATTTGTCCTCCAAGACCTTCGATATCATTCACAATATCATCAACAAGGAGAAGATAGGGTGCAATGTTTTCTTCTTCCTTCATCTTAAGAGTTTCAAATTGACCTAAATATGTTTACAACTTTTCCTTCTTAACCTTCTCATCTCATTCATAGATTCTTTTGAGATTATCCCGCACTTCTTTAGCTGATGTGCACTACATAACTTTATTTAAATATATGTTTACTTAACCACATAGTATTGCATTCTGTTGAGGCCTAGAAATTTGTAGGCAACAACAGCAAGGGATTCTCCCCAGTCAGCATTCCTAACTAGCCCGTGACTGTTTGGTGTAGGGAATCCATTCGGTTTGCGGTCTGGCTACCATGGGTCAGGTAACAAAAATAAAGGTTTTACGGGTTGCGTCCCGTTCCACCGTGTATATTTTTGTATTTTTGACTTTAAGTGTGATATGAAAGTTCCTATCTAAAATGCAGGTTGATAAAGGATGCAAGGAGTGGTCACAATGTGATGCGCAGGTTCTTACCTATCGTCTTAGACTCTCTCACATCTAAATCACACACAACTAGAAAATACATAGTAACCAAGTTGTCTCTAGAGAGCAAGATATTAATTCATGAGTAATGTAATACTGTTCACATGTTAAGGTAAATCATAGATAGCTGTTCTTAGAACCAAACACATAAACATGAACAAATATATACATGACAGGATAGCTCATCAACAGTTAAAACCTCCATTACTCATAGTGGAAATTATCACAGAATATACCAGAGAACATTCAGATAAGAACATAGGTTCAGAAAGTTAGAATGCTCTCACAATTAATGAAACACGGTCGAAAACAAAATAGTTCCCCTTCAACATTGTTCATTTTATCACATTTGAACATTCCACACAGCACCTTCTCCAATAGGCAAAATTTGCAATTTCTTATTGTAAAACAAAATAGTTCCTCTTACAAACAATAGCTCACAATTTTTTCTAGAGAAAAATCCCCCATTCCCTCTAACTTTCGTATCTTTATACAAAAACCACAAACCTTTGGGTTTCCCCACCCCTTGACCTTCTGGCTTCCCCAACCATTTTAATCTCATAGTTTTGTTAGTTTGTGAGTGCTCATGATTTAGGTAATACGTTACATTTCAGATTTTTTAGTCTTATGAGTACTTCATATAGAAGGACCAACTTAGTAACTGCTAAACCTTTTCCAAAATTGGGCCTCTGTTGCTATTGATTCCACTTTGTATTTTATTTGTCCCTTTTCAGATCCTGTTGGTCTCAGAATGTAGAGTCTATCACTTTTCAGCCAACTTTCATTAGCTTTACCCTTCACCTATGCCTTCTTGCAGCAACAATATAAAGAATCTTCTGAGTCCATTTGTAGTCAAAACAAAAATTCATCATTAATTCAGACCGCATCTTTTTTAATACTTAAACCATACTAACAATAAAATTGATCATTAAGATGAGGCCCTGTACTGCGCTCTTGTTGCGACAGCCTCAACAAGAATAAAAATTTGCTCCCGCCCACACATGGGTTAGAAACTCACAAGATGGTGGGAAAAACCTTATCGGCGGCTTGAACCAATAAAACATTGGTCGAAGAGTCTTACTTATAGCGACAATGGTAGGTTTCAGACGGACAATGAGTTCCGCAGGACCGTTAAGCCTATCGGAGTCGGAAGAACTAAATTCCAAAGAATCGGGCAGTAAAGTTCCCTGTCAGCGAACAGAATGACATCAATGTCGGGAGGTTAGCGGATTACATAGCCACAATAGTGGTAGATGAAAATACTATGGGCCTCATGGTCAAAATATGAAATGATGAAACCCAAACAAAGCATCAGCGAGCAGAGCAGTTATATGGCAGACACTTAGTTCGCTCGAGAGCTGCAATGGCAGAAAGCAAATAGACTACATCCTTCAATCAAAACCATAAACTTTTTGATAAGGAGCAGAGACATCATGAAACATTAAGTGTTCAGAAAACCTAAGGTCATGCAGCAGCCCAAAAAGCTTGTCTCACTTCCAACATAGCGGCTTCACAAAGATCAAACAACCCAAACTAAAACTTTGACCATCCTCTGATAATGCAAAAACAAGTCATAAAAACACAACATTAGAGAAGTGAAAACTATCTGGTAGAGCACTCATCATTCAGCTTCTGCAACGGAGGCTCCATAAGGAAATGAGGCTCCGATGCGTAGTTTAAATGGCCTCTGAACACTCAAACTAGAATGTTACTTTCGGCTGGGCGGTGATGAAGGTTTGTTTCACCTCTAAAACAGTGGGGACAATGAGAGATAGGATTCCGAGAAGAATAGAAAGAAACCACAGATCAAAGGGCAATATTCAAAATCAACTCCAAATTCCACACGCAAAGCAGTTTCAGACACAAGCAATTTTTTGAAAAGCATGAAGAGAATTAATTTCAAAAATAGTCCAAACTTGTAGTAGAGGGAAAACAAAACAAGGTTCATGGATCCAAATGATTCTAGGCAAGATAAGAGTTAGAAGGAGGGTCCAAAATTTCAAAAATTTGGGAAAATAGTTGCAGCTGCAACACATTCCCATACCTTGCATTGCATTCATATTTCCTTTTGTTAACTACCTCAATTGGTTCAGTTTTGGGAAATTCGCATACATTTTCAACATATTTCTAGACATTAACTCCAAGAGACTGCAAATATACTTCCGTTCTTGTCCTCCATAATGTATAAATTGATCTATCATACCTTGGTGCTTTGTTTTTAGAGAGTCCTTCATGTTTATCCATATTTGTGTGATAATCTACCTTCCACTTGTTAGATTGTTCTTGAAGAAACCTGCTCTTATAACAATTGTTGAACTTCTTAATGATACTGATAGGGGTGGTGAATCAATATCATGTGTATATTAAACAATTTTTTAATTTACGATTTATGCACCAACTTCAATTTCAATCATAACAATAAAACACAACTGTAAGCAGAGTATTTGGAAAGGAACTTTATATATACATATAAAATTTTTGATTTCATAGATAGATGGGAGACACCAATATCCAAGATGTGAGCACCAACTCACTCATACATCAATATGATTGGGACACCAATCTCACAAACAATCACCAACTCGTGGTATCAGGATCCAACCTATGAGGACACCAATCCTCTGTGCAAGAACATACTTGTTGTGTTGAGGAACCAATATGAGAAAGACATCAATAGTCCTTCCTTTCCCCTTCCTATTGCCCAAGTTCTCCAGCTCCAACTGGAAGGAACCTCCAAATGCATGTCCTTGCCCCATCTTGCCACCTGATATAGATGTAGATGTACCTCTACCACACTATCTTCAAATTTGTTTCTGCGATCTCAAATCCATTACCTCAATATGTGATTGTTGCACATACCATTTTACTATAACTGCATATCTTATGTGCATTCATGTCCTTTACTATTTTTTCTATGCACTAATCCAGTTATTGTACACTCTGTTTCGGTCTTGCACATTGGTTCTCTTGCTTCATACTCTACTTGATTTTTTGCACACTATTCTGATTCAACATACTGATCTAATTATGTGCACTTCCTCAATTATGTACGCTCCTTTTATTCTACACATTGTTTTTTGCTCTACTTTTCTACTCTACATTATCATATCTCTATTGTTTCATTATTCTTGATCAATGAGACATTGATACCCCAATAATTTGAAGCTTGCAAATTTAGAATACTAAATCTTGTGCACTTTCAAGCTTACTTTAACATTTCCATCTCTCGCTTATCTATACTATTCTTTCTCAAATGATGTGTTCACAAGTTGGGGTTCCTTTGAGTCGGTGATACTCTTTATTCCTTTTAGTCAAGATTATATTTATTTCATTAGTGCGCTCTTTTTGTATTGTTACTAACTTTGTGGGAGTTGCGCACTAGAGGGCCATCACTTGGTGGGACTTGTGCACTCGATTTGCATCACTTGGTGGGTCTTGCACACATATTTTCTATATACTTCTTCAAACTGGATTCAAGCCTTCATGCTTCTTTCTTGAAATAATCAATGACAATGCCAAATATCAACAACCTTCAAGTCTTCATGCTTCTTGCTTAATATCATCATGATTCTTGTTTGACATCATTGACAACACCAAAGTTCAACATTATTTACTCCATCCTATTCAAATCGGGTGTTCAATTTCCTATCAATTGGTGGAAGGATTAGAACTATAACTAGTTAAAGGCCTTCAAACATATAAATAGGTTGATGTTCATGTGTGGCAGTGTCGTAAACCTATCTTAGATTTTAGGCTCGACAAAGTTTGGAGCTTTGAATCAAAATAATGAACAACTTGATTATATTAAATTAGAAGTCTATGGAAGATCTTTATGTATTTGAAAGAGTATTTCTTTGCTTGCCCCTTATCTTGGGATGGTATTATACAAGACATTTACTTATTTGCATTAATACATCACAACCCTTGTTCCCTTTTCATGGATGTTCTAAAATCCTTTGATTGTTTTCTAAGCTGGCATGGAAATGGATCTCATGCTTTTATACCAAGCTCCTTCTCCCAGCAGTGGTTGAGTTAGTTAATGCATGGGGATGGGAAGAGGATGGGAGTCAAATTTGAATTTGGGAAGCCACCCATTTTTGGAAAATTTGTTTTTGACTTGTGGGGCAAGTAAATGCTTGGAAATGCATGCCCAAGCCATTATTCACCCACATCTTTCATTCCTCACCCATTCTGTTACGGAGAGAAATTCCTATGGCTTGGGGTACCACAACAGATAGACTTGACTCCAGAAATCAATATTTCCCAATATGAAATAGAAATAAAATGTCTAACACTAAAGTATCAGACCTCGTACCTTATTCCAGATGGTTGAAGTAGATCCCTATTGAGCTTTCCAATATTCAGCTTGAATTGATATAACACTTCCTCAACAACAAGTAAACAATACAAGCATACTATATATCATGGTGTTAGATCTATTCTAGCATATATAATCAATAATGTAAAAGCATTTGACATATTCCAATGGATACAATATTCAATCAAATACACATCATTGGACAAGGAAAGATAGTTCTTATTAATATAAATCAGAGATTACAAGACAGATACAACCTCTGACGGCACGTCTGGGAACCGGAGAAACTGAATCCCCCACTTGGGCCTCCACCACCTCAATCCTCCATCTCTCGATAGCAAGCTCACTAGCAAAGGAAAGCTTGGGAAGAACACAACAGTGCTCCAAAGGGACAAAGGGATGCAGACTCAAGTATAGTTCTAGCAACAATGGACTATAGTTTCAAGAGAATACTGCTGCAGCAATGAAAGAAGAAATTAAGGGCTTGGCAGCTCTTCAAAAGATGAGGAAGACAAAGGAGATGAACTGTTTGCAGCAGGAAGCGCATCAATTAAGAACCAAGGAGATGTACATTAATCACCTGCTCCAACCGTATCAAGAGCAAATCGCAGAGATAGTTGATACGATTGAACAGAAAATGAAGGAGTTCACTACCACCAGAGAGAAAACTGACGCCACAAAAGACGCCAGTATTATTCAAGCTTTGATTGAATCAGCACAAGAGAGTGTCGAAGTGATGCAGAAGGAAGTCATAGGACTTTGTGACAGGTTGCAGAGGGCTTCACAGGAAGCCAAGGCAAAGCTACAGTAGGAGAAGCACGCTGGAGGTGGCTCGAGGGCGAGCCACAAGTAAGTGTTAGGGGACTGTTGGAGCAGGGTCCCGCAGCTACAAAAGAAGCTGCTAGTTTTGGCGGAAAGAATTTAAGACAGAGCTACGATGCCGTAGCACATTTCCAACTGGAGAGCAGAGCCAGAAACCATGACTTTTAAGATAGAAAAGTCAATAAAGGCAACGGTACCTGAGCGACCGAGAAGAGAGAGCTCAACCACTGCATTGAAGGCAGCGGCGGAAGACAGGAGGGCTCAGCGACCCTCATAAAGGAGAAGGAGCAACGAGGCTGAAGCATTGAAGGTGAATGACAGAAAAGCGAAGTGGTGCATAGTACCCATGATCAGTGCTGGGAAGCATGGAAGACTGTAGAGAGCTGTGGTGTGACGAAAAGCGACTACCTCAAGTACAGATATGGCCAACTGTCACTAGTTAGGGTTTTGGGTTACTGTTGGGACAGGCCCACAGTGTTGTAATGGCAAGACCTTCGGGCTGCCTATAAAAGGATATATTTTGTATTGTAAAGGGGTTAGCTAGTCATTTTGTTGGTTAGTTAGTTGGTTCATTCAGTTGTTAGTAGTGTTTTGCAGATTATTAGACTGTTGTAAAAGCCTAGCTCTGGTTCTGTTATTAGCGGTCGCAATCTTACAGTAACCAGTAGCTAGCTTATAGAATATGTATGTAATGATCTGCAGGGATCGACAGAGAGGGAAGAGTATATTGTAGGAGAGCAATATAGAAGAGAGAAGAGATCTAAGAGAGAATATCTTAAGCTGCATATGCGGTGCAGCAGAACTGTGTTTTACCTTCCCCTGAGCTATAATAGAAACATAGTTCTGTGGACGTAACTTCCATCCTGGAGGTGAACCACGTTAAAATCAAGTGTTATGCGATTGGTTTATGTGTTATGTTTACTTATGCATTTCTCAGTTAGTTCATGGACTTTGTTTACAGTTTAATGAATGAATGTGTAATCAATTCACAGCAATATAGAAGGGTAAACATAAGTTAAAGTCTTTGGCATGCTGTATATGGTTCATTTATGCTTTGCGTAAAATAGTCTCTATTGCAGTATCGAATAGACTTGTATGTTAAGTCTTGCACGACGACACGAGCAATGCTAAGTGCGCTAAACCGTAGAGGTAGGATATCACAGAGAGGTGATACCGCACCGGCATAGGAGTTGCGGTGCGTGATACCATAGGTTAAGGACTTAGGGTTGGGCAGGAACTGCGTGTTGCACAGTGCACGGCGATGTGATAAGGTCGGAGATATCGCGAGTCTGGGAAAGTGCGCGCCACGGGAAAGGATCGCGCGATGGTATAAAGGAATATCTCGCAGCTAGAAGAACTGCGAGGCGAGGATATCGCGCGACGTGAGTAGGAGATCGCACGACGTGAGTAGGAGATCGCGCGACGCATAGAAAGAGACCTCACAGGTAGGAGAGCTGCGAGCCACTAGTGGGATCGACATAGAACCTGGTCTAAGACACTTGAGTCCTTGGCCAACCCATTAGAGTCACTTCGGGTGAGACTTCACGCCGCTTTGCGGTCTATCACCGAAAGGGCCAGTGATCTAAGGGTGTTGTTGGTTGATTATAGTTAACCCGGGTCTACCCATAGCAGCCAACATCTCTATATGCCTTCAATGTACCAAGGGGTTCCTTATATAGCTTCACAAGGGATAATGAAGGGTCGAATTCGAGTGATCTCAAGGAATATGGAAGGCCAGGAGTCGAATGAGTCGGATCCATGTCAAGGAAAACTCCAAAAGGATTTGGACTTATGCACACATCCCGATGTACATGGTTATAGGAGTCAAACTTGTGTATGTACGCGGTTATCAGGGAAAAAGCCACGTATATCATCTTTTATATAGTTTTAGGGATGATCAAGGAAACATCAAAGGATAAAATATGGTCCATGGGGTCTAAAGAGTCTGCAGCGGGACAGGGGAAGGCCATACAAAGTATGATTCACTTGGAGTGGTGAAATCCACTATAACAGATTCCCCCTAATGTGTGAGGTCAGAGGGGTCATACAATGGCTGAAATGCATTATAATTCCATCCCAGAAGTGAAGTGATGAAGGATCCCAAATGGAAGACCAGCCACCCAATCAGCATAGTACAATGATACAACTCTGCATATAACTGCAAGTACATATAGTAGTCCCAGATACATAAGAGTACAATGGCCATGAATAGGCATAATACATGATATCACATATGTGGTCATCGCCACGTACAATATTCATATATCAGAATCTCCATGATCAAGATATACAAAGGACCATGATCTTCAAAATGGCTGAAGATATACAATAGATCAAGATCTCCATAGTGGCTGGAAATGTCTGACATACACTGGAATCAAGTCATGAGAGATGAAATCTCATGAACACTGGCACGATCAAGGAGGTAGCATATAAGAAATTCCACCAGTCTGGAAGGCCTTCTACACAAACCGCTATGAGTACATGTCCTACTATGTGAATAGAGGTGTCGAGGTTGAACATAGTAGGCCATCATCTGATTACCGGTCATTGATGTATACTGTTAACAGATACGACATTACCCACCGGTAATGATAATGGGAATCAAGGTACTAGAGTGCAAACTAATAAGTGTGAATAGATGTGTTCAGGTCGAACACTTGAGAGAATCCATCGATCAGGGGACATTGATGTATTCCCAAGAAACTGTCGATGGCGAGAGAACCTGCCACTGATGACTGCAAGTCTCAAGGCACTCAAAATCACTCTAGACTCTAATCCCAGAATAAATGATCTGAAGTCGATGGGATGAAATCTGTTGGAAGGAGGGCATTAAGGCATCCCCCATCATCCAACACGAGGTACTCAGCAAAGCTGTCTAATGTGGAAGGACTCGATCATAAAGTGCACGAACTAGTAACTGTACCAGGAATGGCCGACATGCAAAGTCAAGAGAACTAAGGAATGGCTGACACAGGTTTCAACTTCCTTCGAACAAGAGAATAATGGCGTATGGTGACTGAATGAAGGCAGCATATACTTGATATACAAACTGGGAAATCTCTGTGACACAGGAGGCATCAATAGAGGCTCCATAGGGACTGGAAGCTTAACCAGTCGGTGGAGATAAACTCAGATAAATGAGTACAGGTCATAAGTCAAACTATAACCCAACCAATGGATGTGATATACAATGCTCTGTTCGAAGGTGACACGACTTGACAGCTGCCAAAGATAACATCTTTTCTTGTTCGGCTTTTTGGTTTTTTTTATTTTTTTGGACTTTTTCAGTTATTTGAAAAGATTGAAAAAAGAATAAACTAGCTTTATAGTTACAAACTAGGAGGAGACGAGTGTCATCAGGGAAAACAAACTAGTTCCAAGTAGTGGAACATACCTATGCTCAATGCAAGGATACATGTGTAGGATATCGACACTCGGGGGAAAATCCCCTCCCGGTAAAAAGGGAATCAAGCTGCGAAGGATATAAAAAATGGCTTTGCATGGCTAGAAATGAGACAAGCTCGGGCTATATTGCTGAAACGCAATGTCAGGGGAGCTGGCATAAAGCTCAATAAGGAAGGAAAAGCTCATGATAATGCATTCACAACTTGACATAAGGGAGTCCTGAGGAAAATGGCCAGCATAAGATCAAGAGGAGTATGAGGCTCTTGTGAAATGTCATGGCAGTACTATACAATGGACTCCCGGACCTAAGAGAGGACTCATAGCATGGGCACCAAATGCAAAGGGGAGCTAACTAGGACACCCACATATAGGAAATCCCTACCATTCACATACCATCACTTCTAACAGTAGCATGAAGGTTTCGTGATACCATGGAATGGGTTCGTACCTAAGGTTAAGATGGAATGGTCATAAGTCAATGCATAAGTGCAAGTGGATGTGACATCCTAACCTATATGCCAGTTCAAACATAATACCTGTGATAGGAACGAACGGGTCGAAACCTCGCAGAGAGTGTACAAAACTGGATCCTACATGACAACCATATTAGACCAAAACAACCCAAAATAGTCAATAAAGAATCCACACTATAAGGAATAGGGAGGAATGATCATGACAAATGCACCCAAAGGAAACAATGCAGTGAATGATGAGACATAAAAAGGAAACTAAGGTGTAGACCCAACGTTCACGTATACACTACCACCCCAGTGAGGGTGACCACTGGTGTAAAGACCAAGAGAAGGGAGTCAACATCCTCTACAAATGGGGTAGAGGGTAGAAGATGACCATTCCCAAATCTATGAACACGGTAAGGGGTTGCGATGCCCCCAAGTCTGACACCAGGGTCTATACTAGGACGAAGACGGGTGATAGGATACCAGGCATGCCGAAGATAAAAGGACCCAAACTCAAGAGAGCATAAATATACTCAAGTAACCATGATCCCAAAGGCCAACTAGTGCACAAAGAGCACATTCCTAAGAAAATCTACAGCCAAAATACAAGCAAACCAAGGAGAGGATATGTGAGCTCCCGAATGCAGCAGGTATGTCTCGCCTGGGATACGAATACAATCCTGGCAATATCACCGGTGCTACTCAGTTATGACTAGGGGTCATCCCAATCAATAACCGCTCACACTGCCTCATGCTTGACTCCCGTTTGAGAGGAGGATCCTGAGAACGATGGTTATACCAAGGATTTCACACACTCACCTGGACAGACACCTAGATGTTGTTGTTTAGTGATCTTAGAGAATTGACTTACAATGAACGATTCCAAGATCCTAAAACCTAAGCTTGTTGGTGCACCCTAGAAAAGAAAAGAGTGTAATTCATTTTAATTAGCGTTGATTTTAGTTGGCTATAATTACTCAAAGGGAAATGGCCGTGCAACTAGTGATATGAAGACTCAGCAGTGAAATAAAAGTGCACACCATAACAAACAATGCTAAGTGCAATCTTTGTCAAATGAAAAATAGGGTATGCCACTACATGAGATGCATAAATATAAATTCCTTTTCGAATTCCAATGCAATCCTTCCTATATGAAAGCCTAAATACAACTCTCATCCAAGAAATCCAATGCAAGTACCTCCTCAAATCCATATCTAATATGCAACTAAGAGTGCAACTACTTTGTATTTTTCAATATAAAAGAATAAAAAATGCAATAAAAGTCATCTAAAACTCTCAGTCTCTGCGGCAAGTATAAAAGAAAAGCCCAACAAGACACCAAGACAAAAAGAGTAATGCACTAATGGAAAAACAAAAAGGAAAAATGACTAAAACTACTTTCAAAGAAAAATCAATGAAAAAGCAGTCTCTGGTCACAAAAGAAGCATCCAATAGACAACATCAGACCCAAGGAAGACCCAACCACACTCACAACCCACCCAGCAACTTCCCATAACATCAAACTCACCAAAAGGGAGGATGTACACGACTGTTTAAAGAATAGCTGTGTATATACGCGACTTTTGGCCAAAAACCTGAGTGTATACACAGATTTTGGCCAAAAACTTGCGTTTATACGTGACTTTTGGCCAAAAATCTGCGTATGTACGTGACTTTTGGCCAAAAACCTACGTATATAGAGAAGGTAGTGGTAAAAAGCAGGCCAAGGGTCAAACCAATAAAGGGGAGTGTCAATGGATGAACATACTATAACATGCAACACAGAGATAAGGATAAATAGAGAGAAAGTCAATAATATCAAGCCCATTGTGCCCGCAAACCCCCAAATAAAAACAAGGAACATCCCCAGCGGAGTCGCCAATTCTGTTACGGAGAGAAATTCCTATGGCTTGGGGTACCACAACAGACAGACTTGACTCCAAAAATCAATCTTTCCCAATATGCAATAGAAATAAAATGTCTAACACTAAAGGATTAGACCTCGTACCTTATTTTGGATGGTTGAAGTAGATCCCCGTTGAGCTTTCCAATCTTCAGCTTGAATTGATATCACACTTCCTCAACAACAAGTAAACAATACAAGCATACTATATATCATGGTGTTAGATCTATTCTAGCATATATAATCAATAATGTAAAAGCATTTGACATATTCCAATGGATACAATATTCAATCAAATACACATCATTGGAAAAGGAAAGATAGTTCTTATTAATCTAAATCAGAGATTACAAGACAGATTCAACCTCTAACGGCACGTTTGCGAACCGGAGAAACTGAATCCCCCACTTGGGCCTCCACCACCTCAATCCTCCATCTCTCGATAGCAAGCTCACTAGCAAAGGAAAGATTGGGAAGAACACAATAGTTCTCCAAAGGGACAAAGGGATGCAGGATCAAGTATAGTTCTGGCAACAATGGACTATAGTTTCGTTGCTTCAATCTCTCTATATGCCTTCAATGTACCAAGGGGTTCCTTATATAGCTTCACAAGGGATAATGAAGGGTCGAATCCGAGTGATCTCAAGGCATATGGAAGGCCAGGAGTCGAATGAGTTGGATCCATGTCAAGGAAAACTCCAAAAGGATTTGGACTTATGCACACATCCCAATGTACACGGTTATAGGAGTCAAACCCGTGTATGTACGCGGTTATCGAGGAAAAATCCGCGTATATCATCTTTTATATAGTTTTAGGGATGATCAAGGAAACATCAAAGGATAAAATATGGTCCATGGGTTCTAAAGAGTCTGCAGCAGGACAGGGGAAGGCCATACAAAGTGTGATTCACCTGGAGTGGTGAAATCCACTATAACACATTCTCATTCACGTTTGGCTCTCTCATGCAGCTGAAGCTTTCTGAGATCTTCCATGTTTTTTGTGGTTGTTCCATTTTTCTCCATGGATGGAAAGTCATTTTTGTGTTGTGTGCATGTGCATCAAGGATTCACTATTTGGGTGTTTTAAGAGGCCGTATTTGTCTCCCTCGTGTAGCTTAGCTTGTTGGGCGTTTTTCCCTCACGATTTCTACTATTTCCACACTCCTTCATGCCCAGAAATCTATTTTTGTTATTGCTGAGCAAATGGACATAAAATATTCATGATCTATGGGTTTATGAAGGTCAATTTTGCTTCCGTAAGGCCATAGACATTTTCTAAGTTTGAATCCATGAACTGGGGCTTTGTAGAGGTCATTTTTTCCTATGTGAAGGGATTAAATGTATCCTGAAACAATTTGCTTACTTGCGTCATTTTTCCCCAATTACCATTTTTTTATTTTGGTTCCCAGGGCATTTTTGTCCATACCTAGAACTTGCATTTGGATGTGAAGGGTATCATTGTGTTGGCTTGGATGAGTAAGTCTAAGCAACCCATCTGTTAGGTGGTTGAATGTGTTTGGGAGTGATTGTTGGCTTGGCTGAGTAAGCCCGAGGAACCTGTATGTTATTGGCTTGTTGCCTTAGCAGTCTGTGAAACCCAACTATGTGTTGGCTTGGCTGTGGATGTATGGAATTTTTGTGTGTAAGTCTGTTGTTCCCTTATTCCTTGTGGGAATCATGCTCAAATCGAGGTTGGCAGTGTTGATGACAGATTGATGAGCACACTAGCCGATGGTTGGGTGGAACATTTGTAGTGACATATCTAGTTGCGGGGAAGCTTCTTTTCAAGATAAGTATTTCTTCTATATTCAACCTATGCATCTGTATTTATTTTATGAACTATTATGAACATGTTGAATGCTTGAATGGATTATTGGTTTCCATTGTATAATTGCATTTGTTATGCATCTATGTATTTTTTATTTCAATGCATTTTCTTTATCATGTTCATGGGGCTATATTGCTCAGTCATTATGTTAAGAACAATGCAGTTGCGTCCTCTCTACGTCGTGTAGAGGGGTGGGGACGTGACAGCGTGGTATCCGAGCTATGTTGCAGCATTGGGCTTCAATGGGCTAAGAAGATCAGTTGTCAGAGGCAGGATTACCCTATATTGAGCATAAGGCAGCAGAAATTTTTTTAAATTTTTTCTAAGTGTTGGAGTGCTGACTGTGTCGATGTGAAAGGATGATTTGAGTCGATGCATGTCATCGTGAAAGAGGTGAGTCGAGCCTGGAATTTTTTTTAAGTGTTGGATTGCTAACTGTGTCAACGTGAAAGGATGATTTGAGCCGATGCATGTCGACGTGAAAGGGTTGAGTCAAGCTAACGAGAAGAGGAACAAAAAGAAAATTTTTGAAAAAAATTCTAAGTGTTGGAAAATCAGCAAAAATCGGTGAGTTTTGCCGATCCTTCGGCTGAGTTTCATCGACACACATCAAAAAACTTGGGGAGTTTCATTCAATACATGTTGGGTTGAAATTTGAGTTTTCACCGATGTTACGGAGAAAAATTCCTATGGCTTGGGGTGTACCACAACAGATAGAGTAACCGCAGAAATCAATCCCTTCCCAATATGCAAGAGAAATAAAACATCTAAAACTAAAGGATCTCGAAACATACCTTACTCTGGACGGTTGATGTAGATCCTCATTGAGCTTTTTCCAATCTCGCTTGTGTTAACAATTTTATCTCTCAACAACAACAAACAAGACAAGCATGCTATATAATGGTGTTAGACCTACTCTAGCATATATAATCAATAATGTATAAGAAGTTAAAAGCATCCATGGCTTCAATATTCATTTAAATGCACATCATTGGATAGGAAAAGATATTTCTATTAATATAAATCAGAGATTACATGAATGACAACCTCTGTCAGCATGTCTGCGAACCGGAGAAATTGAGTCCTCCACCTGGGCCTCCACCACCTCAATCCTCCATCTCTCAATAGCAATCTCACAAGAAAAGGAAATATTGGGAAGAACACCAAGTGCTCTAAGGGACAAAGGGATGCAGACTCAAGTATAAGCAAGCTATGACAACAATGGACTATAGTTTTCCTTCTCTTCAATTCCTCCCCTTCAATTTATCCAAAGGGTTCCTTATATAATACTTCACTGGGGTAATGGAAGGTCAAATATGAGTGATCTCAAGGAATATGGAAGTCCAGGAGACAAGTGACTCAGATCCACATCAAGGAAAAGTCCAAAAATATGCGGGTTTAAGGGTTATATCTTCGTGTATACATGATAAAGGGTTTAAAAGTCACATACATCAAATCATGAGTGTTTTTAGGTATGATATTGGAAACATAAAAGGTACAAAAATGGTCCATGGGGTCCAAAGAGTCTACAGAGGGACAGGGAAGGCCATAAATGTGTGATCTACCATGTGTGGTAAAATCAGTTGTAACAGATGCCCCCTAATGTGTGAGGTCAGAGGGGTGATACAATGGCCGAAATACAATATAAGTCCATCCCATAAGTGGAGTGATGAAGAACCAGGTGGAAGAACTAGCCATCCAACAGTATAGTACAAATATCTCTGCATATGACTACAAATACATACAGTAGTCCCGAATACATAAGAGTACAATGGCCATGAATAGGCATGATATAAAATATGACATGTGTGGTCATCGCTATGTATAATATAGATAGATCAGAATCTCCATGATGAAGATATACAAAGGAAAAATATCTCCATGAAAGATAAAGATATCTAACATACACTGGAATCAAGTCATGAGAGCTGAAATCTCATGAACACTGGCATGATCAAGGAGGTAGCATATTAGAAATGCCACCAATTTGAAAAGTATTCTACACAACCCACTACAAGTACATGTCCTACTATGTGAATAGAGGTGTCGAGGTCAAACATAGTAGTCCATCGTCTGATTACTGGTCATTGATGTATATCGTTAACAAACGCGAGATCACCCACCGATAATGAAAATGGGAATCAAGGTACTAGAGTGAAATCTAACAAGTGCGAATAAATGCGTTGAGGTCGAATACTTGAAAGAATCCATCAATAAGGGGACATTGATGTATTCCCAAAACTATCGATGGTGAGAGAACCTATCACTCATGACTGTAAGTCTCAAGGCACTCAAATGAATCTAGACTCCTATCGCAAAATAAATGATTTGAAGTCAATGGGATGGAATCCATTGGAAGGAGGGAATTAAGGCATCCCCCATCATCCAACACGAGGTACTCAGTAAAGCTATATAATGTGGAAGAAATCGATCATAATGTGCTTGAACCAGTACAAGTACTGGGAATGACCGACATGCAAAGTCTAGAAAACTAAGGAATGGCCGACTCGGGCTTCAACTTCCTTTGAACAAGAGCATAAAAGTGAATGGTGACTGAATGTAGGTAGCATAGACTCAATATACAAAACTGGGACATCTCTGCGACACAGGAGGCATCGACAGAGGCTCCATAGGGACTGGAAGCTTAACCAGTTGGTGGAGATAAACTCAGAGAAATGAGTAAAGCTCCTAAAGTCAAACTATTAACCCAACCAAAGAATGTGATATACAGTGCTCTGTTCGAAGGTGACACAACTGGACTGCTTCCAAAGATAACATCTTTTCCTATTCGGATTTTTGGTTTTTTAATTATTTTTGGAATTTTTTAGATATTTTGAAAAGCTTGAAAAATAATAAAAGTGCTTTATAGTTACAAATATAGGAGGAAACAAGTGTCAAGGGGAAAAAAAACTAGTTCCAAGCAGTGGAGCATACCTATGCTCAATGCAAGGAAACATGTGTAGGATAACAACACTCAGGGAAAACTTCCCCTCCTCGTAAAAAATGTGGAATCAATATGCAAAAGATATATAAAATGGCTTTGCTTGGATGGACATGAGACAAGCTTGGTCTATTTGGATGATAATCAAAGTCAGAGCCGGCATAAGGCTTAATAAGGCAAGCAAAACTTATGATAATACAATTAGAACTTGACATAAGGGAGTCCTGGGGAAAAGGCCAGAAAAAAGATCAAGAGGAGTATGAAGCTCTTGCACAAAGTCATGGCGATAGGATACAAAGGACTCCCACACCCTAAAGGAAAAAATGTCGACATGGGCACCAAATGCAAAACAGGAGCTAACTAGGGTACCGATGTATGGTCAAGCTCTACCATTCACATCATGTCACTTCTAAAAGCAACAAGAAGGTTTCGTTACAAGATAGAATGAGTTCATACCTAAGGTTAGAATGAAATGGTCATAAGGTCATGCAAAGTGCAAACGAATGTGAAACCTAACCTATATGCCAGTTTAGACATAATACCTGAAATAGGCATGAATGGCTCAAAACCACGGTCAAACCACGCTCAAAATGGACTCCTACATCATCAAACTAGTTCAAACGGTCCAAAATGGTTAGAAATGGTCAAAATCTATAAAAAGTGGGTAAAAATTTTCAAAAAAATTTCTATAAATAGTAAAAAATTTAAAATTTCCATACCATTTTAAATTTTTACCCAACATAGTGCATTTGAGCTCAGATCTTCTGACGTGAATTCCGAGAGCATCATCCAATGAAATCCGACCCAGTTTAATCTAGGTAACTTCTCTTGTCCTCCCCTTCCCATTTCATGTAAATTTTTAAGTTTTCATGGTCTAATCAATTTTTTAGGCCATCCGTAGTTGTATGTTTTGACCCACATGGAAATTGAGGTTTTTTTCACATATAGGGCTTGCCATATGTAGAAAAAACACCCAAACCCGCATACATATGCGGTTGTTTTGAAAACAGTCATGTATGAGGCTGCAAAAAAGGTTTTCAAAGGCAAATGCTAATCAAAACTCTGGTTTTTTGTGCAGGATGGTGTTAGAGTGGAGGGAAAGAGAACATGGTGATGTGGACAAGGCCATGCAAGGTGATCTTATGGCCCAATAAGCATTACAGGTGTGTGGTTTGTATAAGTTTTGGTGTCTTAGCAGCCTGAGGGCCAAACCAAGACTACTCCAGCTACTAGTGGATTATTGGGATCCACACTTTGAGACTTTTCATATTTACAGGATGTCTCTCAGCATTGAGGTTGAGGACATATACTTTATCATAGGTTTATCCCGATGAGGAGAGGTGGTAAATATCTAATCTCATGGGCCGGGAGGTGGATTGACTAATGATGAGTACATAGCTGTGTACTACTTTTCGGACATGGAAAAGGTTGGGAGTCAAATCCTGACAAACTCTATCCAACTTTTGGGACTGAAGGCCATACTATTGGCATTAGGAAGGATATCCAGATTAGGTTCACTCCACCATGCCTCTCGGCCACTGATGTTCTATGTGGTGGAGTGTATGAGACCCACAGTGTATGACTAGAGCACGACGATGTTGAGCAACATGAAACAACAACTCACTGACTACAAAATGGGCAGGGTGCAGAATTTTGGTTTCGATAGTATACTGAGCATGTTCTTCTTTGAGCGGGTACCGAGGCTAAGCCCTAGAATGGACATTCCTCCACACGGAGTTTGAGATCCATCCCAACGACATTGGGAAAATGTTATGCACAAACTGGGCAGAGGTAGGGTGGCTAACTCCTACCCAACATACTTCTTTCCATGGTGGTAGAGGAAGATCATTGCCATAGATTACTACACTTATGTAGGGATAGATTTCTATGGAGATACAAACATGCCCCTACCACCAAGAGCAGCATATGGTGACATAGGTAATGAATCCCAAACTCACTTTTTAAGTTTTTGGAATTATTCAATTTCTTTTTTTGTGTGGTTTTTGATATATTGACTCAAAAGACATGTTTTTGGTGTGATGACACATAGTGACAATCTGTCATGTGTATGCAGATGTAGGACCACAACGACTAGATGGTTTCCCTTGTCATCAACGGAGGTAAAGATGCGATGATATCATTGGTGCAGATGTAGAGCGGACGCTCCAAAGCATTCACATGAACTTTGTACACTTGACGCACATGGTACCCATGGCGTAAGTCGAGGACTTTCCTGAGGCTATGAAGCACCAGGTGGTTGGTGTACCATGAGCATGGGTTCGATTATTCTAATGGCTAGCTAGAGCTGTAGTGTGCTACCATGATCAGAAACCCTCTCCTCCTCGGGATTAGAGACTCAAGAGTCTTCCTTTTTGTACAACCGTGTATTATGTTTTTGTGGCTCAGAAGGCCCAATTTTGTATTATGACACTTAAGTATTATGACGTCACTTTTTGGATATTGATGAAAAACTTTTATGATGATCGATTTTATTTATTTACATGTGTGCAAAAATGTATGTTTCTGAGATGTTCATGATCTATGAAACAAATGCCAATCTAACACATAGTTAGCATATGAATCAACAACTTGATTAAAATTTCTTGGAGCATGAATGTATGTTATATTTTCAAATTGTTGTTCTAGAAATCTAACCCTTAAGAATCTTTGTAATAATTTCAGATCTCTAATGTGATACAAGCCGTTAAGCGGTGAAACCAGTAATTGGGAGTCAAGATGTACCTCAAGAGAATGAATGCCATGTGAAATAGCATCACACAATAACTCAATGACGCACTATATTCAAAAACATTGTTTGAAAAAGGCCATAAACATACGCCTCCTGAAGGCAATACCTGACCCATAGGAGTATGAATCACCCAAGCAACTGAGGCTGAATTTTGAGTGTGGTGGCTAGTACCATCAGTGAATCGTATATGGATGAAAGACTCCATCGCCATCTGCCATAAGAAGTGAAAGCTAATCAATCAAACCTTATTACCATAAGAAAATCTAACTATGCAATGCAAGCTATACAATAATATACAAAAATCAGCCCTGGATGAAGATCATGCGTAATATTTTTTAAGATAAATCCCATTTCTAGACTCCACTGAGGCTGTCCCTTCATAATCCACTAGCTCATGGGCACCCTTCTCTAGCACATGTTTGACCACGTAAGGACCATTCCACATGGGATTAAACTTCCCTACCCCCAAGGGTTCTTTAGCTTGATCCCACAAAAGGACCAAATAGCCTTCACTAAACTTTCTCAGACAGATAGACTTGTCATATTGGACCTTGAAACGACACTTATTTACTTCTAGAGTCACTAAGGCATCTTGACGCTACTCATAAAGATTCTCTAAGTCAACCAAACGTTCTTCCAATGTGGAAGTGTCTGGTAAAATCTCTATAGCTAGCTTCAGAGAAGGGATTTCACATTCAAATGGCAGGACAGACTCCACCCCATGTACAAGATGATATGGAGAGAAACTGGTGGTAGTCTTAACCGCAATTCTATAGGCCTACAAAGCAGGATATAACATGATATGCCAATTCATCTAATTTTGTGCGATGGTTCATTAGAGAATGGACTTAAGTGATTTATTCACTGCTTCAACCCATCCATTCGCCCGAGGGTAATAAGAAGAGGAGTGCTCTTGCTTATACCCTAAATTTGAAGCCAATTTTTCCATCATTTTATTCTGAATGTGCCTACCATGGTCAGTGACAAGCTCTTTCAGAATACTAAACCAAGTAATAATTTGGTTGAAAATGAAATGCATGGCTATCTCACTGTCAAATTTAACCATGGGCATACCCTCTACCCATTTCATGAAATAATCGATAGCCACTATAATATGGTGATGCCCCTCAGCCAAAGCTAGGTTGCAATCCATAAATTCAATCCCCCACTTGGTGAAGGGACCCATGGTGACAATATTATGTAATGGGGCTGGATACAAGCGCATATTGTGTGCAAACACATGGCAAGGGTGACACTTCTTGACCGCATTAACACAATCTTTAAATATAAATGAGCAAAAATATCCTGCTCTCAAAATGTTTTGGGCTGTAGAAAGCCCAGATAAATTACCAGCACACGCCCCTCCATGGCAATCATTCAGCACAAACTTAGCCTCTTCATGGGTTAAACAATGGTGCAAAATGGAATCTACCCCATGGAGGTACAAAGTGTTATCCACTATAAGGTAGTTCTTAGCTACATGACATAATCATCGTCGCTCATCTCGTGAAAGGTGAGTAGGGACCTTCAATGTTTGCAAATATACAATGATATCCCCGTACCATGGGTCCAAAGTTGAGATAAGGAAAATATGCTCATCAACAAATGTATCCTCATAAATCTCTTCCCTCTCCAAACTTGGAAAATTAGATATGAGCTCCGTAAAGATCAACGATTTCTTTGATTTCGCCGAAACGAATTCAAGATCAAACTCTTGCAAAATAACAATCCATTATTGTATTTTCCCCCAACCATCCTTCTAGTGAGGACAAACTGAAACGGATTGATATGAGCTACAACCAAGGTTTGGTGAAGGAGAATGTAATGTCTCAATCTCTGGACCACATGAATAGTGGCCAAGGAAAGCTTCTCCACATGGGAGTAACGGATTTTTGCATCAATAAGATTTCAGCTCAAATAATATATGACATGCTCGTGAAGCTCCTCATCCTCCTGAACCAAAACCATACCAACCGTCTCCATATATGTGGCCACATAAATCAAGAAATCATGGCTATAGTCAGGTGGACTAAGCACAGGGGTTGATGCTAAGGCTTGCTTAATAGCATCAAAGGACTCCTGGGCTCGCTCATCCCAGTAAAAAGGAGTGTCCTTCTTTAAAAGACGCATAAAGCCTTTAGTCAACTTTGAAAAATTAACTACGAATCTCCGCAAGAAATTTTCCATGCCTTGCAAACACTTAAGGTGTCTAATATTGTGCGAGGGAGAGAATTGAAGTATTTCCTCAACCTTTAAGGGTTCGACTCTTATACCCTCCTTGGATATGATGAACCCTAGAAAGCGACCAATAGGCACACAAAAGATGCACTTATGAGGATTTAAACGCACTTGGTAATGATGGCATCTTTCAGACACTAACCTAAAATGGTATGGACGATGCACTCTCAAACAAGAATGAGCAGCAAGGTCATCCAAATACACTTTGATAATCATTTTGAGATCATGAAAAATTAAGGCCATAGCCAACTGAAATGTAGCTCTGGCATTTTTAAGTCTGAAAGGAATCTTTCGATATGAAAAAGTACCCCAAGGACAAATAAATGTGGTCTTATGTTGATCCTCAGGTTTGACTCTAAATCTGATTATATCCAGAAAAACCATCCATAAAGGAGAATACCTCACTTCCTGCACACTCATCCAGAATATGATCAATAAATGGTGTAGGAAAATTATCCTTAGGAAAAGAACGATTTAAATAAAGGAAATTAGTGCATCCATGGATCTCTCCCTGTTTCTTATCAACTAGAACGTGATTTGAAACCCACTATGTGAGGGGAATAGGATAGATAAAGCCATCTTTTAATAGTTTCTCTATCTCAGCCTTAATGGCGGGTGCTTTTCTAGGATTCACCGCATGCAAATGTTGTCGAATTAACTTTGCATTCAGATAGGTTTTAANTACGAGGGTCAATACCTAGAATTTCCTTGTATGACCAAGCGAATATGTCACGAAACTCTTTAAATAGCTTAGTATACTCCTTGATCTCATCAGGGGAACAACCCACCCCAATGTAGACATTCTCAACTTTTCTAGGATCGCGATAAATATTGATAGGAATAGTAGGTGATAAATTCTCCATGTTCCCATCGGCCATCTGACCAAGAGAGCTCTAAGAATATCCCTAAATTCATCATGCTCCATACGGTCGAGTTCAGGAAGAAAATATGATTAATTATGTAACTCTTTCCAAGGTGTCTTAACCCTAGACATGGCCTCAATAATGGCTTCATTCGATGGAAAAACATCATCGAGGAAATCATGTGTATGACAGGACTCAAATACCCATGTAGGAAGCACATACGGGTCCTCCTCCTTCATCCATGAAGAGGAAGGACCAGGCTCTGCAACTTGATTAAGATTCACTTGGTATGCCACCATCATTACAGGCAATGGCACATCTATTTCGATAGGTCCAATTGAAGGACTCGGGGAAGGAAGAATCCAAGGATATTCCATATGGGTAGTGTGAAAAGACACTGAATTCAATGAGGATGAAGCCCCACCAAAACTAGATCCGATCATAAAAATGGGCACAGGATAGATAAAGGTTCCCATAAGAGATGAATACATACCCACACCCACACTCCAAGTTGCCGACTGAGAATGATCGATAATCAGGATAGAAGTTCCCGATGATGCATTAACATTTGGATTATGGAAAGATGTCTGATTAATCGTAATGATATTCCCATTAAATGGAAAGAATATCACTCAAAAGAGAGAAGAGGATACAGCTTGCATACTATACATCCAATTTCAGTCTAGCAAAAGATTGTAGTCAAGGGACACATCAACCACCTTGACCTCGATTGCAACGGTATTCCCTCCCAATTGGACCTTAAGAGAAGGAAGAATCTTGTGTGGCCGAAATGATGTACCATTGAAAGCTGTCAACATATTAGTGGATTGATACAACTCAGGAGAACCCAAACCCTTCCAACATGACAAATACATCACAAAAACAACAGCGCCTTCATCAACGACAGTGCATTTGATGGTCATATTAAGACACTCTACATGAATCAAAAGAGACACATAGTAAGCCAAGTGAGGCTGTATTCCCATTCTTTCAAATTTGACAATGAAAGGAGAGTTATCATCACCAACCCCAAGAGTATAGAGCAAGAATCTCCACTACGGAGGACAAGTCTGAAGTACTTTAAGCACATACATCACAAAAGAAGTTTTTCCCAAATCCTCGACAATGAAATAGTTCTAGGTAACTTGGGCATTATGATTGTTCCCTAAACACTTTAGGACTCCCTTAGGAATGTGAGGTGGAACTTTAGGTTTATCCATAGGTTTTTTGATATGAAAAGGGATCTCCAGTGGAGTGGTTTCCTTTCCAAGGTCCGGTTGTGACGAACCATAATCCTTCGCATGAGTCACAACCTTAGCAGTGCACACCATGTTGATGCAACCATGACTAGTATTGGCCTCCGGTGGATTTTGATCTCCACTCGATGCACAATGAGGATCAATGGTCCTCAAGTTCATATTTTGATTGTTAGGTAAAGGATTAGTTAGCATGGTTGGGCCTTGTGGTATGAACCTCAAGGCATATTCCATATGAGGGCATGAGTGAGTGAGGTGGTCCTCCTTACATAAATTGCAAGGAAACTTTATCTTACATTTATTTTGATTGTCCCCCCAGCATTACGAGCGTTCTCGTCATTATAGTTAGCATTTTCATTTTTAGTCCCACCCTTACAATTATTTTTCCCTTTTTTCTTATTCCTTCCAGGTTGCTGGTTTCCCTTCTGGTCCAATGATTGCATGGAAAGTACAATAACTGATTGGGTAGGTTGAGACGAAGTCACGGCTTGTCCTGACGCGGATTGAGTAACTAAAAATTGGCTCACTTGTTTCACAACTGAATCTATAGGTTTGGTACTTGTAGAGCCCACAATGCCATCGGCATGTGGCCCAGGATTGACCTTGGGATTGAAACTAGATCGTGGAGCATTAGGTATAGTCTCATACAAAATTATGGATTGAGCGTAGATCAAATCCAACTCTTGTTCCCTAAAGATTGCTTGTTCCTTGTTTTGGACTCTGGATGTAGAAACATCCTTCACGATGTAAGGCAACAATGAATTTAGAACCAATCAAGGTGAAATTATGGTGGTATAAAGGATTTAATCAACCAGTCTTGTCTACACCACTCTTGAATATAATCCAAGATATGTGTGGCTTTGTCTTTTTGAAATGTCGACAAGAGTTCAGTACCAACGTCGTAACGTATGGGTAGCTGAAAGTGATTGAGGAAAGTCATGGCAAGGTCATCAAATAAAGCGTATTCCCCCCTTGGTAACTCTATATACCATTTTGTTGCAGGCTTGGTGAGGGTGCGTTTAAATACCCTCAAACAGATTGAATCGTCATGTAAGGAATTGGAAGAGCACCAAAGGTGAAAAGTAGTGACATGCTCACTAGGATCTTCTCCATATTTACCCTCGAACTTGGGAATGTATGAAGGAACCTTGTTAGGTATGGTCGACCAAGCAAGGTCATGATATACCAGTTCATTCATAAGTCTTGATAAGTCAGGTAAGTTCAACGTTGTGAGGAAAGGGAGCCCAGGTTGAGCCGGTCTATGCCATGCTCCCTGGTAATTCTGGTTCATGTAAGTTTGATTGTTGTAAATACCATGGCCATGGCCATAATAACCTCCTCCCATTTGACCCATGTAGGGCTGCATGGAAGCATTGTGATGTGGGGTGCATTGATTATGCGGTTATACAAAGCAATAATTGGAGGAGTAAGTAGGTTATTGATACTCGTACCCATAGGGTTGATATTTCTGTCCATACTACGGTCCATAATAATGTCCATGAGAAGCTCCATAAGGTGTCCCATGAGAATGTCCATAGTTAGGGATATGGGGAACTCCTTGAGATGGAACATAAGATGATCCAAAAATAGGGATATGACCTCCTAACACAACAGGAGGTACTTGACTCTGAGATACTACCATTCGAGCAATCATAGAAAAAACATGGCTAGTAGCGATATTCCAGCCTGAAGGACCACATGAATGAGGGGGAGGAAGGGTTGTCAAAAATACATTTGAAGGAACAGGGTTTGAGGATGAAGGGACATGTGAAGGAATGTAAGTGGTGTTCCTAATGTTCACCCCTCTTGGTTCTGGTATCCACATAGAATTACTAACACTAGGTCTAGGACGAACATGTGAGGTTGCTTCCACCACAGGGATGGAAGGTGTAATGTGACTAGTGCTCCCAAATATCTCTACATGGAAAGGAATAGGATTTCCCCCAGGCGTAGTTATAGGCTTGACTTCCAACTTTACATGGAGTACCAGATAGGGTGCAGGGATATCAGGCATGCCATAATGAACATGGCTAGTGCTTGTGGGTTCATAATGAGTCTCGTCACTTGGAAACCAATACCGGTGACCTATGAATGAGGGATCATAACCATATTGTGAAGGTATTTCTGGTGAAGGATCATATACGGGAGTAGGATCTTCGTCCCCAACCTCGTGAGGTGGAGAGGAAATATCTGGAATCTCATCCTCATGATCTCCCATAGTGTGTGAATCAAAGTGAGAAGTATTCGGCCCAAAGGAGGAGGATACATGGAAGGTGGAAGTAATACTAAATGATAAGAATGACAAAGTGCCATGCCCAAATCCAAAATGACTCAAAAAATAAAAAGACTCTATCTAATTATGCAAACCCTAGGAATACTAGCATGCACAAAGCATGCACCTATAAAATGTAAATCCAAATCACAAGCAAACAAGGGTAGGATATCTGAGCTCCCGAATGAAGTAGGTGTGTCTCACCTAGGAGAGGATTGAGACTCCCATACACAACAAGTAGAGGTTTGTAACCAATTATAGTGGGCCTCAACTTCAACAAATATAGCGACTATGCTATCCGACCCCAACTTGGCCAGGACACCTGCTGAATAACCTCTGCGAAGTACCCCCTCGATAACCTAGGTAAGGAAACTAAGGTCACCTTAATATAATCAATGCTCAGGTGGACAGTCGGAGGTAGGATTGACCATATGGGCAAGGTAGAAAATCCTGAAACTCTCGAAAGAGCCCCTAGATATGAATACAATCTTGGAAATATCTCTGGTGCTAATCAGTTATAACCAGGGGTCATCCCAATCATAACCGCTCACACTGCCTCGTGCTTAACTCCCTTGTAAGAGGAGGATCCTGAGAACACTAATTATATAAAGGAATTTCACAATATCACCTAGACAAACACCTAATTATTTTTTTTTATTGGTCTTGGAGAATTTACTCGCAATGAACTATTCCAAGACCCTAAAACGTAGTCTTGTTGGTGCACCCTACAAAATAAAAGAGTGTACTTCATTTTATAATGCGTTGATTTTAATTGGCTTATTACTTAAAGGGAAAATGGTTGTGTAACTAATGATGCTATGACACAACAAGAAGTAAAATGCACACCTAACAATCAATGCAAATGCACTGTGTCAAATGAAGAACATGGTATGCTACTACGTGAAGTGTAGACATTTTCTTCAAAAGAATATGCAATCATTCCTATATGAAAATATGACTAATATTATCCAAGCAAACCTAATGCAAGAACATTTAATGCCAACAAAACCCTTAAAGGAAATGACTAAGAATATCCCCAGCGGAGTTGCCAATTCTGTTATGGAGAAAACTTCATATGGCTTGGGGTGTACTACAACAGATAGAGTAACTGCAGAAATAAATCCCTTCCCAATATGCAAGAGAAATAAAACATCTAACACTAAAACATATCTTATTCCAGACAGTTGATGTAGATCCCCACCAAGATTTTTCCAATCCCACTTGTGTTAACAATTTGCTTTCTCAACAACAACAAAAAAGACAAGCATGCTATATAATGGTGTTAGACCTACTCTAGCATATATAATAAATAATGTATAAGCAATTAAAAGCATCCACGGATTCAATACTCATTTAAATGCACATCATTAGATAGGAAAATATATTTCTATTAATATAAATCAAAGGTTACATGAATGACAACCTCTGTTAGCACATCTACGAACCGGAGAAACTGAGTCCTCCACCTAGGCCTCCACCACCTCAATCCTCCATCTCTTGATAGCAAGATCACAAGAAAAGGAAATATTGGGAAGAACATCAAGTGTTCCAAGGGACAAAGGGATGTAGAGTCAAGTATAAGAAAGCTATGACAACAATGGACTATAGTTTTCTTGCTCTTGAATTCCTCCCCTTCAATGTATCCAAAGGGTTCCTTATATTGTGCTTCACTGGGGTAATGGAAGGTCAAATACGAGTGATCTCGAGGCATATGGAAGGCCAAGAGACAGGTGACACAGATCCACATCAAGGAAAACTCCAAAAATATTTGGCCTTTTGCACATATCCCGATGTACACGGGTTTATGGGTTATATCCGTGTGTATACGCGAGAAAGGGTTTAAAAGTCACGTACAACAAATAATGAGTGTTTTTAGGGATGATCTTGGAAACATCAAAGGTACAAAAATGGTCCATGGGGTCCAAAGAGTCTGCAGAGGGATAGGGAAGGCCATAAATGTGTGATATACCATTTGTGGTAAAATCAGCTGTAACAACCGATGAAAGAAAGAAGAAAAAAAATTCAAAATTTTTCTAAGAGTCGAAAATTCCATGTCGGAAAGAAAATCGAAATTTTGCTGACACGTTAGAAAGTTTGGCGAGTTTTGTTGATCAAAAGAAAATTGGAATTTTTTTGACACGTCAGAAATTTTGCCGAGTTTTTCCGATCGAAAGAAAAATCAGAATTTTGCCGACATGTCAGAAAGTTTGGCGAGTTTTGTTGATTGAGAGAAAAGTTGGAGTTTTGCTGACACGTCGAAAACATTGGTGAGTTTTTCCTATTGGATGAAAATGGTGAGTTTGTTGATACTTGTCGGGAAAAATTGGAAAATTTTGTTGACATGTCGAAAGGAAACCTGAGTTTCATCAATCAGGTAGAAAAGCTAAGTTCGACCGAAACAAACAATTTTAACAGGTTTTTAGTGGGATTTACAGAGGCCAAAAAGTTGAAAAATGGCAGTGAAGTTATGATCCAGATTGCACGAAAATGAAAGATTTACAAAAAAAATGAGGACGTTGCCCTCAACCTACCATGCAGTGGCAAGACACAAGTAGGAAATCCCCCTTAACCCCCATCGTTTCCCTGAGATAGTCATTGTTTGTGAAAAGAAAAGTATATGCTTTGACAAGTTATGAATATATATGTTTTTTCCAAATGCAGGAAAGTAATTATAAGTTTCTGAGAATGTTATAAATTTTATAATTTAACAATGGTGTTCCTGACCACATTTTGCAGAGTCATAGTACAGGTTGAAAAGTTGGTATTGGTCCAACCAAGAATATCAACACCAATAAGATTTACATTATGAGTGATGCACATGATCCCTACGAGCTTGAGGCAGATGCTATGGGGGAAAATATTCAGGTTAAGAATTATGAAATATAATTTGATGGGAAGAGGAATCAAGAGACTTCTCCGAATATTGCAGCTACCATAAAGAGCTTGAGGTGGAGTTGCATGGTTTCAGAGAGGAAAATGAAAGGATGACCAAGGCTCTAGAAGAGAATAATTAGTTGACTGCAGCCATGCTACAGAGTTTTACAAACCTCCAAAGGTAGATAAAATTTGGGCATCAGACAACAAATACAAAAGGGAGTAGGAGAAATTCCCGCAAGAAGAAGGTGAATCTTGAACAAAGTAAGAAAGGTTTCAAACCTTCTCACTCCTGAAATCAGCAAAGTAAGTCATCACAAGCTATGACTAAGCCAGCCATAATGATGGGAGACAAGCCAAGGAAACCACTCCAATGTTCAGAATGTGGAGGAGACCATCTGATTAAGTACTATCCACATCAGAATGGGAATGAAAATCAATCCCACAACATTCAAGGAGTTGAATCTGTGGGAAAACCACTCCAATGTTGGGATTGTGGAGGAAACCATTTGTGCAAAAACTATAGTAGGGCTTTCAACCTAGCTATAGAGCAGGAACGAATCCCTTTCATCTATAGGAAGGAAGGTGTTATACCCAAATCATGTCACCACAATGTGATAAGACCTTTTACTTACATGTTTTCCCTTAATCCCAACACTTAGAGTGGAAACCTATGTTGTTTGTTAATTCTACATGAAAAAACTCAGCCCCCTATTTTCCCTGCGACCCATGAGCGATACCTTGTTCACACCACCTGTATCCTATTTTCCATAAGTGGTGCCACTGCCTATGGTCTTTGGTCCATAAGTGTTTCTCATCTAAACCGCTCTATCATAAGAGAAGAAAAGCGGTACACTCGGTAAAATGGGAAAAATTGAAGTTTCTGGAGGCTTCTACATCATGAGCCTTGTGTCCTCTCTTATCCCTTTCATTGTGGGTCAGTTGAGCTTGAGATCCTTGATCATAGGATCTTAGAGGCCACCTCAACCACAAATATATCAACTATTCCTATCCATTGAGCCTTATAAATACAAGCTCATTCCCATGGTTGAGGGGGAGAACTATAGAGGTATTGTTATGCTGTTAGCTTTACCACTTAGTCTAAGCCATTGGAGAGCATAGAGAGAAAAGTTGGAGCTTATAGGGATGAATTGTTTGTCTCATGGAGATTCTTTTCAATAGTAAGGAAATGGTTGTAAGCTTCTCCATACATCTTTAATGCAAATCTGATTTCCATCCCACATTACTATTTTTTTGATTTCACATGTACATGTTGTTAGATTCCTTAGTCACTAACATGGATAAGTAGATGATTTTTTGGTAGCTTTGATGTGTTTGCATGTTTGATCTGTTTACAGGTACACATGTTAACTATCGAAGTAATATTCCAGGTGTCTACGACATCCAGGGTAGGTCTTCATCCTTTGTCATTCACTCATTTGTTCTGGATCTAAACTATTCAGACCAGAGGAACAACTTCTGTCCACAGAAGGTGAAATATTCTTGGTTACAAATCTGGTGACTCCACTGGGGAACAATGCATATATTAGTTGATCTAATCTTCCTCAATTCTTGAACTCTTGTCTGAATCCAGGCTCCATCTCCAACTCTCTTCAGTCAAATCTGCTATCTGACTCAGTGAATTTTGGTTTGAATCTTTTAGATCTGTTTAGATCTGAAGTATTTCAACTTTTTATGCTCTTTTTACTATCAATCCATCAATTTTTTCCTTGATCTGATCTTTTTCTAACTTGATATTCCATTCTCCTTTGTGTTTTGGATCTATACAAGGAACCACTCTTATGCTGTTGGCAAGAAGTAATGCCACCACCTGAAACCTATTAGTAGTACGCGGTGCCACTGCTTGAGTCTTGTTATCCAGAAGCGGTTCTCGTCGAGAACTGCTCTGTCAACACCCCTCTAGTGTGGTGCCAGGTAGGCCTTATTCCAAGACTACTTTTTCTCATTTTTTGCAAATAAAATTGAGTTGATTTGCTTTCAACCCTGCACTGTCAGGCTTGTGTGTTAGAATCCGATGCTTATGGTTTGAAATTTTGTGGTAAAATATCAGTTTGACTGAATAATTCAAAAGTTAGATTAGGCTTGTTGATTGTCCATTTTCTTCCATGTTTGTTGGTTGTGTTTGTGAAAGGATTTGTTTTTCGAAAGCTTAGGTGTTATTGAGCTCTCTTTTCATTTATGTTATATAGGCTAAAAGAAAAATGTTTAATTAGCATCTTGATTTCATTTTTTGTTTCCATAGAAGACTTATTTTTGCTTGTTTAAAAAGAAATTTTTTGACTAAGATTAGGTCATTATCATTAGTGAGCATAAGACAATGGATCCCTGATTAGCCTCACAAGCTTTCAGGTTCTTTATGTTCTTTTGTCTCTTTTGCATTAGTACTATCTCATCAAAATAAAAAATATTGTAGTTTTAAGTTAGATCTATATATGCTTTAAGAAAAATCGAAAAATAGAGTGCATATGCATATAGTGTGCTTCTTGTTTTTCTTTTAGGAAAAGAGACTCCTCCTCTTTTGATTGCTTTTAGAAAAGACAAATGAGTTTGGAAAGTGTTGCTTGTCTTTGATTTTGTGTTCAATATTGTTATTTGGAAATTTTTGGTTTTGAAGCAAAATAAAATACTCGCTTTCCCTCCCGTAGGTAGGCATACCACGAATGGTAAAGTGAAATATTTGCATATGCATATTGCAAGGTTTTACTTTTGCTATCAAAACTTCATGCATTCACCTAACCATCCACTTTAAAATTAATAGTAGTTATAGGTTAAAATTTACATATCAATTTGAGTGATAGGTTAGAGATGTGTTAGGGCATCGTTAAGCATTGGATCTGTTGTTACTCATCCACGTTACATCCTGGGACTCACACAGTTCTTCCATGTACAGTCGGTATATCGAACGGCCTTTCATGTACCCTTGAGGTATATATAAAGGTACTTCACATACTCGATTGTATATCAGAAGGCCCCTTGTGTACAGTTATGCATTAGATAGCACTACTATTGATTTGAGCTCCCATGTACCTTGGCCGTCTTGCTTGGAGCGATACACCGAAAACAACATTCAGGGAGATTACTACTCATGTACCCTTGAGGTATATCGTGAGCGGCACCTTCTTGACAATCTTGGTGAGAGACTTGACTATCTGAACTCCTCATATCATTTAAGTTTGCTTGTTTGACCTATATCTTGAGTAGGGAAATTTTTGGTGTGTTTTCTAGTTTTTGAGACCCTAGGTTAGATAGGAGCTATACAAAATGGTTGAGCTAAGATAGTCCAGAAGAGTATGGGGCTTGCCACCTGATTTTATTCTTGTTTCAGGAGAGAATCCAATGGAAGCTATCGACCAAGGAGTTTCTACCACCTCCCAAGTGGGAGATAATGTGGTTGTAGAAAGTGGAGGACCATATCCTTCACACTCACCTCCCTTGGTCCAACAACCTTCTCAGGGTAATACTTTGTTCCATTATCCCATAGAAGGTCATGTTGATGATACTACCTGTACGAATTATGGTCCTAATGCTCCATTTTGGGATACCTCTATAGGACAGGCCATTGCCTCATTTGGCACCCGTTTAAACTTTTTTGAAGAAGTTTATTTAGATGAAGAATAACATAGAAAATACGATGCAGCCGTTGTCCGTGCACAGGAGATTGAAAAGAAAATAGATGACATATTGGTCACACCAAAATCACATTCCACAGCTGTTTCTGTGGGATATCGTTCACTTTTCGATTCTATGAGACCCACTGAGCTGATTATAGATCGCACAATAACTCCACACAACCCAGGTCAAACTACCAACCCCACTACCTCCCATATTATGTTTGTTCCCAATACTCCCATGTCTTCCACACCTGGGGCTCAACCTTCAATTTCTGTTTCGTCATTACCTTCTAGTTCCAGGGGGCAACCCCCAGCACAACCTACGTTATCTGGCACCATAATTATACCTAGTCTGTGATAGACCTCTGATATAGAGGAATCTATAGTTTATTTCCCTCCCACCCACACTAATGTGGTTAATTCCCCATCTAGTTCAGGTCATCCCTTGGGGGCACAAGCTATAACCAATCAAACCTCTTGGGGTTATGGTTATACAACAAATCAAATAACTGTAGGAAACGTTAATTATCCACCCAATCCTGCAGGAATGTCTTATGCTAGAATTCCATATCCTAGTAATACTTTCATGCCATGGGAGCAACTTAACTGGTCCTACATGCCAGCTATGGGGGGGATACCTATACATATTGTGGGAGGTGCCGGAGGACTACCTTATGGAGGTCCTCCCCTCGAAGGGCCTAATGGTCATGGTGGCTTTCCTCCTAATGGTCCAAGTGGTATTGGGGGGCCTAGTGGAATTCCTCCTAATGGCCTTGGAGGGTCTTGTGTCCCTCCTCCTAGTGGTTCCAGAGGCTTTGGAGGTTTACCTGCTAGAGGTCTGGGAGAATCTGGTGGTGCAACTCCTGGTGGTCTCGGTGGTCCTGGTGATCCCAATGGTCCTGGTGGTTTTGAAGGACCTGGTGGTCCTAACAGTCCTGATCCCAGATATCAACCCCCTACAGGAGGATTTTTTGGTAGTTCTTCATCAAAATAGCCTGTCTATAAGTCTACTTACAGTCCTACTAGTAACTATATGCCATATCAATATTACCAGTATGTGCAACCTAACCATCGGTTACATTTCCTATCAACTTTGGACTTTCCTGATTTGTCCAAGTTGATTAATGATCCCATTCAGCACAACCCCTCGTGGCCTCCCATTTTGGTAAAGTTACCATCGGACATTCTAAAGTTTGATGGGAAGTAGGGAGATGATCCAAAAAAACTTGTCATGACATTCCATCTATGGTGTTCTTCAAACTCCCTTATGGATGATTTAGTTCATTTAAGACTCTTTCAATGAACTTCGATCGGTACAGTCGCAAAATGGTATATTGAACTTCCACAACACTCGTTTGTGGATTTTGGCTCATTGGAAACTCTATTTCTTACACACTTTCAGCTTCCTTTTCATTATGAAATGGGTATTGATCTCTTAACTTCTCTACAATAGAACACATCCACTCACATATCTGATCATATCCATGAGTGGAGAAAGCAGAGAAGACTTATTAAGGATACTATTCTAGATCAGTTATTAGCTGACTGGTTCACCAAATCGTTGTTGCCTCCAATTGCTCGAGATGTGGCTATGGGAGGTTCCATTACTGAAGAGAAATCCATTAATCAAGCCCAATATCTAGACTTGGTCTATTTCCAGTCTGGAACTTTGTATGACTTGATTCCTCAAGCTCCTTTCCCAAGCATCGATCCTGCAAAGCCACGAACAGAAGTCCCTATTTATGGGTTGTTGCTTCAATCCAGTCCCCATCAGTAGCGAAACCTACCAAGCAAATATAAAGTGCCACCCCTACTCCTTCGACTCCTAAGGTTTCCACCGAGTTTAATTCTATTCAGAGTATTCAAATATATGGAAATAATAAAAAGAAAGGTAAAAATAAAAATAAAAAACCTGGAAACCAACAGGAGAACCCAAAACCAACCAACAATGATAACGATAAAGGGAAAAGAAAAGAAAAATATCCATGTCTACTATGTGGAGGTGACCATTTAACAAAAAAATGTCCCCACCAAGATGAAATCACCCAATTTTTGAAAACAAATCCCACACCTATAGTTCTCACAGATTCTTTCCCTCTCAACAACAACTGATAGACCACATGTCTAATCAGGGAAACTCTAGTTCGTAAGAGGAAATTCGTATGATGTCCTCGGATACCATTAGTCTAAAAAATTGAAGTCAGAATTATGAAAAACCTGCAGACAAGAAAGAAGACCATTCTTCTTCAGGGAAAGCTCCCTCTACTGGTTCTCCCAAATTCTCCTCTACTATCCCCCTAACCATCGAGAATCCTACTCTTGATATGATTTTTCATCCACCCAAGAGTACTCTTTGGAAGGATGTTTTTAACCCTAATGCCCAAGCTACTTAATTTTATAATGTATTTGAAGATCTTGCTTAGGCACCATGTGCAATGTCTACCTTGGAAGTGCTCCAAATTTTTCCTACACAACGCAAAAACCTATTAACTGCGTTAGGTGCTTTAGAACTGGACAATTCTAATTTGATTCATTTCAATGTCAAGAATGATAAGTCTAGACTACCTCACAAACTTTATTTCCAAATCATCATGAAAGTAGTTGAAAAGAAATTATTTAGGACTATCTTAGATGAAGGAGCTTCAACTACGGTTTTGCCCCTGTCTTGATGGAAAGCTATCAACTCTCCTGAACTTGTAACATCACCTACGACTATGAAGGCCTTTGATGGATGAGGTTTCCAGCCCCACGGTCTCATATTAGCCCTTGCATTTGAGCTTGGGGGAAAAATTGTTTCTATTCAAGTAGAAGTAGTGGATGCCCCATTAGATTACAACCTCCTTCTAGGAAGAAATTGGTTTTACGCCATGACTGTTGTCACCTCGACACTATTTTGAATAGTCCAATTTCCACATCTAGGAAGAATTGTTACCATTGGCCAGCTTGATTTCTGTATGCCGGATGTTACGACCTCTAGAACTAATAACATCCCTATGTTAGTCGAGTCCCCTCCTCCTTACCAGTCGATTGGGGTAGGCATGTTAAAGGATTCATCCCTTATGGGGATTTTTCTGTCCACTCCTCCTAACACAGATACAGTGACAGTGAATATGATTGTGTCATTTTATTGTGATCCCAAGGGAAAACAAATTATTGAGTCCACCTTGTTCAGTCCACATGAAGAAATGTAAAACACCATTCAAACTTTCTCCGATGATCAAACCGATGAGCTTCATCTGGTGGCTTCGGATCCTTACCACCTGCCTTAATGGTTAGAAATATATCTTCCTATTCTGGATTGTCTCTCTGAGACTTTTCCTTTTGATTATTCCATTATGGAGATTATGAATATGAATTAGTCCATTTGGGAGAATCACCATCATAGATCCCTATTCCTCCCCAACACTAGTTTGGTTAACCATGGCTTTGCATCCTTGTTTTCCACTGATATTTTCAACAGACCTGTTAACCTGAAAAATACCTCACTCAGCTCTACATGGCCTACACCACCAATGCATATCCCTCTTTTCACCCCATTAGACCCCCACACCCTAAAAAAAGCTTAAAAATGAGCAAAAGGGCTTAAAAACCCCAAAAAAGAGCCTAAATAACTCTCCTAGGGGATAAAACCTCCAAAAAGGGGAAAAAACCCCTCAAAGGAGCCTAAAACCCTAAAATAAGCTAAATTTAGGGCAGAAGGGGCTAAAGCCTTGACCAAGGGCCTAGAACCCTAAAAAAAGCTATAAATAGAGGGGTGGGGGTCACTCTCAAGACACTTCTCCCTTACATACTGTTATGTTACCCATGGATGCCTTGAGACCCTTTGTCTCTCAAGCCACCCACATCCCCCCTCTCATCCATTCATTCTCCCATTGAGCCATAGCTCCTCCATTGCCAAGAGAGAGAGAGAGGTGCTTCTTCTAGCTAGAGCATGGTGGCTCATTCAGCTAAAGAGAAGGTATAACTATGTATTTTTTTTTGTTTATTTTCTTTTCTCTAACCCATTGGTTGTTTGTGGGTTTTCATTTTCTCTTTGTAGGTTTTCTGATATGTTTTTTGCAGGTTATTGGAGTGGAACCCTAACATTGTTTGCAGAGGGGTTCTCCATTTGATTTTTCATTACTGTCTAGTTCCATTTATTCTTTTCTTTTCTACATTCCCATATAGGAACCTATCCTTCTATCCTATAGATGGAAGGTAGCCATTCCTTCCTTGTAGCAAGAGATAAATCCCTGCTATAGAACTAGCGACCATACTAGGGTGATCCCACAGGATACCTGGGTCTGTTTTTGAAAAAAAATTCAAGTTTCAGTTCACTTTTTACCCTAGGTTAAATTTTTTTGTCAAATCTAGTTTAAATCCTATTTATTTATAGTTTATGTTTTTGTCGAGCCTCCACAAGGAAAATCCAAGTCCATTTGGCCACAATACAAGTTACTATCGGTCGGATCTGACTCAGGATCAAAAACACCCCCGGTTCGGAGTAGGTCGCACTTATCGGGCCTAAACAGGAGACTGGGTCACTCATTTAGGCCTCATAGGTGCAACCAAGTCACCCTTTTTCCCCCAAAAGGTGTGACTTCCTTCAGAAATACAGACCACTTATGTCTGCAAAATTTGAGTGACCCCCTCGCCTATTTCTGGAAAAATTTGGTGACCCCTTCACCACATTTGACCAGAAACGTGCGATCTATCACACAGAAGTTAGTTTTTAATAAGTAAGGACTGTCAGTGCGGCTCAGCTACCTCTGTTCGGCGCAACTATTTTGTTTCTGTTTCTGCTTATGTTAATCACAATTTCATGTACAGAACAAAGTGTAAGTTAAACATTTTTAATGGGTTAATGAATATAGCTTAACTAAAACTTACCTAAAATCAACAACCTTGCTTACCCTTCCTCCTCTACCCATTCATCACCCTTTGGGGTATTCTTGGATAAGACGAAGGGCACAACTCATATAGTAATAGGCCCTTCACCCAATATTGTCTGAAACCACTAAAAATGGGTGACTTGGAAGGTAGAGGGGATAGAGAAGGAGGGGTTCTCACGATGCTAAGCGTCCTCCCTGTTGACCAACCTTGCATCTAAGAGGTGACCTATGGATATATGGATGGGCTTAGTCCCATTGTGTTGAGAGCCCAACACCTTCTCTTGGTCGAAGAAGAATATAGGTGTAAAGGAGTCACCTAGTTAGGATATCACAATTCAGGGTAAAAAATGGTATTTGTCTACAAAATTTCCGTTTATTTACTGCTTTCAACAATAATATGATGAACTCTATGGAATATTCATAAACCATTTGAATCCACCAAATAACACAAACACAGAAAGACATACACACCATACCACATAAATCAACCCAATTCAGTTCATGACGTTGACAGAGCCACTAAAATTTGTAAATTTACACTAAGTTCAAAAAAATTGCAGTCTTTGAGGACATAATTCCTTGCCTTCCTTAACCATGGGAAGTACTTGGGCTCAGCCTAGAAACTCATTGTGAGGAGTACCATGGGAACCCTAGAGTATCTGGCCGTTGGGAGGAATTGCCAAGCAAAACGGGCAACGACCCCCACCGATTGAGTAGAATACCCATGAGGAAAAATCCAAACGTTATCTTTTGGCAATGTTGGTGGCTGAGTGACCACCTACAACCAATAGGAAGCCATTGAAACCAGGGTCCAAAAAATCATTTCCACTAGTTTTATACACAAATCTAACACAAATGATCCCTCACGCTCTTCCTCACTCCTAAGAGACGAACCACCACAATTTGGGTCATTGAACCGACACTGTCGAGACTATTCTTGATGACCTCTCACACCATCAGAAGGCCACATAGGCTCTTATTTAGATTCAGACCCATATCAGTCTGAACTAGACCTACAGACAACACCATCAAGCCCCATGGCTAGTGCAAACCTGGATCCATTTTTCAGCATAGAAATTGCTAGTGGACCCATGCCCACACCACAAACTATCACCAAAAACCCTGCAGGTTGCCCCAACATGGTCATGCAAACTGTGATAAGTCAGCTACCACCACCCATAGTGACCAGCCAAGCTGTCCTACCTGCAACACTTGGGGGCAGTGGACCTTCCACATACACTACCCCTCCTGTCACACATGGGGGTAGTGGCCCTTCCACCTACATTGCCCCTCTCATCATACACATGGTAGGTCTCCCTTCCATCTACACTACCCCTCCCATCATACATGGGGGCATTGGCCCTTCCATCCACACTGTCCCTCCCACCACACTTGGGGGCACTGGCCCATCCATAATGGTGCCACAAGCACCCCCAGTAATCCAAGTGCATTATGCACCTTCAAACCCCACCACCATACCTACCCCATATCATATGGGTCAAACTTGTCAACCACTTATACTATGAAACGAGAACTTTATACAAAGAACGAGAACTCTACGCATAAAAACAATGGTTTTTGCAAAAAAAACACCAAAAACACCCCCTAATAGAAAAGTGTTGATACCAGTATACACATTTTTTTTTCAGGGTAAAAAATAGAGCCATGGCGTAAACATCTCATACTATTGTTTACAAAAGCTTTAAAATCAACCCCTAAATTGGAAAAATATTTTTTTCTTCAAAAGATCAATTACAACTTTTTTGAAACTTGCATATTAAACAAACAAAAATATTTCATAAATAATTTCACCACTCTAACCATATCAAATCAAAGAAATTATGACATTATTCATATTGAAATCATATATTAGGCCATACAAGAACAAATAATTCATATAATATTCAAAATCTCCTTCAAAGTTTCAATTACAAACATCATACTAATAAAAAACATCTAAAATGTTTCATTTGAAATTATTCAAATTCATCCATAGAATTTGACACCCCATCAGAATCTACATTTTCTGCAAATGAAGGACTGGATGAAGATGTAGATGACCCATATTCTTCTCTATTATCAATGGGTGCACCATCTGAGTGTACATTTATGCCCATCATTTCATCTCTCATATTCCTTCTGGATCTACGACTTGGTTTGGCAGACTCCCATCTTGCAATTTCTTCCTTTGGCAATAACTTCTTGATAATCTCAATAGTTTTGAGGCGAAGAGTGTTTTTCTTTGTCCACTTGAAATCATAAGCAAGTATATCAAATTCCTCTAATTTCAATATTTCAATGCAGAGATGATTTATTTTTTTACCCTTTCTTTTTCTCTTTCTGCAAACCCTTTTCTCAACCACCATCTCTACCTTGTACACACCATCAAATGCATGTGTCTTTGTTGCATACCAATGTACTTATATTTATACTACATTTTATTTATTTACCTTCGTAAATTTTGCAATCCATAAAGAATAATCATGTGCATCATCTATACCCAAAACTGCATTCATGCAACCCTCCTTGATGTCTTGTACTGTGCCCCTATAAAGGTCTTTTATCTCTCGATGCTTTGCAGATGATCTTCTAGAGCCAATATACATTTCTATTTCTTCTACTTGAGAAAACTTTACACCTTGAGGTTCAACATTTGTTTCCTCGTTTTTATTTGTTACTCTGTGTGGCCAAGTAAATGGAGACTTCAAATATATATCCCCATTTGTAGAGTTTGAAATTATGTCACTTTGTTCCATGAAAAAAGACACCCACCAAACAGAATCAGCAACATCAAAGCACTCATATGTATCTTCGATATACTCTTTGATTTCTTCCCAGCATTTAGAAGAATCAACATCTCTATTGTGTCGCCTTGCATTATGAACCTCTGAAGATGATTGCAATAACAATAAATTTGAAGCATACATTTCTCGATTTGAGATGAATTTAAAAAATGCCAAACATGATGAAGGCCCCCATGAATTTCAAAAATTTCAAACTCAACGAAAGCCCCCAAACCCTCCCAACCCATTTATCCCCTAAAAAACATTATACTAAAAAAAATTCAAAAAAAAAAAAAACTCCCCCAAATAATTTTACCCCCCTAACATTATTAAAAAATAAAAACAAAAACAAAAAACTCTCCACTCCTTTCTCCCTCACTTGATTCACCTTCCCAACCCATTTATCCCCTCAAACAAACATTATATTAAAATTAAAAAAAAAAATCAAACTCTTTAGAATAATTTTAACCCCCAACATTATTATAAATAAATAAAAAAAACTAAAAAACCCTCCCAAAGATTATTAATAAATTTTTCTTTTAAAATTAAGAAAAACACTCCACCAAAAATTATTAAAAATTAAAAAAAAACTAATAAAAACACTCCCAACATTATTAAAAAAAATAACAAAAATTCAAAAATACATGCCGCACACCCATCCACCTTCCCTCTGCTCCACCTGGGGCTCCCTCCACCTCGTCCCTCCTCTCATCCCCAGCGGATCCTTTCCCCCACGACCTCCACCTCCTCCCTCTGCTCCCCCCTCTGCTCCCCTCCACCCTCCTCCCCCTCTTCCTTCCCCTTCCACCTCCTCTGCCATCTCATTAAGCGGAGCGCCGCTCCTTTGGGTGCCAAAGGGCTGCCAGTAAGGGGCGGCCCTTTGGCACCCAAAAGAGCGGATCACCACAAAGCATCAAAGGATCAAAATTATTAAAATGTCAACAGAGAATGGTAACAATGACCTAGAGAAATCTCATACATGCTGAATTTATTGGGTTAAATGCAGATTTGGACCATAAAAGGTGTATGCCCAATGCAAGCGTTAGGCAACTGTGGATCCCAGTGTGACAGTCCATTAAGAGCTCGAGAATGTTGCTATGTGACTGTTCCTGCATGCAGCAAGTGCTTCATGTTTAGCAGAGTATCCGTGCACCTGGAGCTATAGATCAGTATCTAAGACTTAGTTACACAAATTGTATATGCTTGATACATCTATCTGAAAAGTGTTCTCACGGATGCCACCTTATTGATTGTTATGACTGTGATTATAACCTTCTTTCTTTACAATGTCCATGAGCACTATATAATGTCTGTGGACCATAACCCATAAATTTCCAATGTTAAACATGAACGCCATAACCCTAGGAACGCCATATAATGCCCAAAAATGTTGCTCTTCTACTCATACGTAGTTGGAAAGTCCTAGATTCTATTCATGCGCATCTGGAAATATATATGCAGCAAGCTATTTTGTTCACGTATACATGCCCAAAATCATGGCGGCAGAGAAAATGTGGAGTCCTCTATCGCATAGACCTAGCGAAGATGTGGTCGCGGCAGTTGCAACGATGAGTATATGTTGCTCTGATATTAATATAAGATATCATTCCAATAATGAGATAAAGGTTGCGATTCTAGCAGTGCACATAGATCAGCTAGTATCACAAAGCTTACACACATCGGCCAAGAGAGAAGGGATTAATGATTCGATGTATTGAAAAGGCTGTCAATTCCATCCCCAAACCCTGCTACCCCGTGAGGAATAACTGCTGGTCGAGATGGTGTTTCATACCCTGAGAGGGATAATTGGAAATGGAAGTGGACCAGAGCGCATTTCATGACCATTTGTAGGTAAAAAAAAATTCAATATAATGTTCAAAGTATTTTAGTTTGGTAGGTTAAAGTATAATTTTATATATGGGCAGTGATTTCCTTCACAAAATTGGTGTGTCAACTGTAGAATGGTTCACGAGAATCACAATTTCTTAACCAGAGCTGTTGGAGATTTATAAATTCCACTAGAACCATGCTACCTAGGAGTAGTCAACGTTAGCCTCTAATATGAGCCGAATAATCAAATTCAATCTTAATATTATGCGTTTACCAAAATTGGTATATTCTGAAGTGAAGTAACTTATAATTATCTCTAAAATCGGATCAATTAATTCCACAAGTATGCCTTGGCTTACTTTAATTCATTTGTATTTAAAGCAAATTGGGTCCTGAAAAAATGGTAAATTACATATTATAGCTTAACTTATATTATATATAGATGTTTTTGCATAGTTATATAGAAATTGCTTATTTATATGCTTGTCTTAATTAAATAATGATGGATGGGAAAATTTGTATAAAAGAAATAATATATATATATATATATATATATATGATTTTGATGGGATTAAAGCAATTATGTGAATTTAATATATTACTTAATATAGAAGCTTATATCAAATGGCTTAAAATGAAAAAATGAAAAAAAGTTTAAAATGCTTGATGGTGATTTATAGGAATCATATATGTATATATGTATTATAGATATCATTCATGTATACATGTGTTAAAGTATAATTTTAATATAATGTTTAAAATATTTTTTTAAAGTATGTTTTTTATTGCTATTTGTTTTAACTATTTTTTTTGTTTGTGGTGGTTACGTTCAGTAATAGCATGCTCTTTACAAAAAGGAACAAATTGCATATTCATTGATAATGATCCACTATAGCGCAATTAGATTAAGCAAAGAATTAATGTTATTCAAGTTCTTCCTGATGAATTGCAAGAAGTTGGTTTGAAGAAAGGGGAGTTTAGTGAAACACTTGTGGTGAATATGTCAAAAGAGCCTCAACCCCCATTAGGAGGGATGTCTGGAAAGGAGCACTTTGGGCATCTTGCATACATAAAAGGCCCAATGAAGATGACATTGATGTCTATGAGGAAAGACAAGCTCTAGAAAAGTCCAGTTTCGATGAAGAATTTGGCCTGTATGATATTGTTGATTAGTTTAATGTCTCGAAGAAAATGTTAAACTTGACAATTTTTTGATAAGATATATTAGTACTCTTTTGACTTTCAAAATTTATTTTAGAAAAAAAAATGTATATATATTGTTTTTATTATGATATTTACAAATATATGGTATATTTTTTAGTGAATTCATGTGAATCATAACATTTTGGAAAATAGTATGAAATAGTATCATTTTTATAAAAAAAATCTATGAAAATCTATTGAAAATGGTTGTAAATGTTTTTATTTTCTAGAATTTCTTAGAATTTTGTCAATAACAAATTTTATTTTGCCTATAAAAATGTCTTGTTTTAAAGAAAAATTTGCAAAATGTATATGTTTTTCAATATAACTTGCTTCTAAATGTATGTTATTCTGTTAAATGTCTAAAAAACACACTTGAAAATAGAAAGCAATGATATTTTATGACGAAGATGATTCAAATGCCAAAACAAATGCCTTAAAATGAAAATGTGTGATACTGGTATCAACCCTTTTTTAAATGGAGGTAAAATTAGCTACTAAAATTAGGAGAGAGAAAAACGAGAACTGTGTCGAGTTCTTCTTTCATAGTATAAGTGGTTTTCCTTTCATGGCTCATCTTCACTTGCCTAATTTGGCTCAATTGACAAATGACCCCATCCGCCATCAAAATGTTTGGCCTCCTATGCCAACCAAACTCCCCTCAAATATTCCCAAGTTTGAAGGGAAGGTACGGGAGTGCCCCCAAAATCACATCATGACGTTTCATCTATGGTGTTCATCCAATAGCATTGTAGACGATTCAATCAGGCTAAGACTATTCTAACGCACCCTCACAGGTGCTGCGGCCAAATGGTACATTGAGCTACCATAAGCCAAGTACCTAGATTTCAACTCCTTGGCTTTCAAGTTCCTGCAATATTTTCAACTCCTCATCAGATATGATGAAGGGGTGGAGATCTTGTTATCTTGCCGCCAGAACACTGCGACCCATATAACTGACCACATCCATGAGTGGTAGTGATTCCATAGTCTATCTAAGATCCAACTCGATCATAGGATCTTCCTAGATTGGTTCTTCAAGACGTTGCTCCCACTCATAGGAAAGGACGTCGCATTCGAACGTCCCCAATCCGAAGAAGAATCCATCTTGAAAGCCCAATAGTTAGATCTGATATGTGCATGGTTTAGGTACCTTTACATTGTCATCCCAGACGCTCCCTGTGCTGTTACTTCCCATCGAGATGCACCGGGGGCATCCCATGCTACAAACGACATCATAGGCTCGGTTTCTCACCAACCACAGCACTAACCAACACCACCTGTAGTACGACCACAACCAAGCAACACTGCTAGTGTTGCCTACCAAAACCAAACTCCGGACTATGCAAGAATGATGTCCCAGTCCAGAGCCACAACTTCTTACGCACAACCTGCACCACCGCAGCAGGACCAGGACTTGGCTTGGACAACATAGCAATACGCGGTGAAAATGCCCACATTTGTGGCACCACCACTCACCCAAATCTATTATGCACCACCAATGCAAGTGGTTCAAGCCCCTGCCCCTACTCCACCTACTCTATTGGGACAAGTGTTTGCACAACAAAACCATCCCAACCAACCAGCCCCCAATAATCAACAAGGGTATGCTAGGAGTAACCGACCTCAGAACTAAGGCAATAATCAACAGAAGGGAGGTGATCAACAACCAAACCCTCCCAACAATGCTGTGATAAACTGACCTGCCCCAAATCCTCCACGACCAAATGCACCGAGATGCAACACTCCGTTGCATACAAACCAACCATGCACACTCTGTGAGGTCTACGGGAACTGCACATTCAAGTGTCCCTTCATGGGTCGCGCTAAGCAGGCCATTCGAAATGAGGTTCAACATGCCACCAACACAATGGACCAAGCCGAACCCAACCCAGAACCACAAGGACCTCCTCCTATGGTGCTTCAGAACCCATTACTAGTCCAAGGATTGGTGGCAACTGCAACCCCTCCCCAACCCAATCCCAATGCTCCGGGGCCACCTCCCATGGCCGAAACAGTTGTCCACCACCTGCTAGATATGACAACTGAAGAGGTCAACCTACACACCAGATGAAATTAGTACGAAACCAACATTGAACCCACTGACACATAAGTGGGATCTACATTCAAATCGGTCAATGCACCTCTTCAGTTATCCCCTTTCCCGCGCCCCCCCATACGTCGGGTTGCTAATAACTCCATGGCTAGAGCTGCTGTCAGTTATAGCATCATGGATGATTTGGCCCAAACACCAACTGCCATGTCTGCTCTTGAGGTACTCAAAATGTGCCCAATGCAGCGAAAATCCTTACCATCCGCCCTTGGGGCCGTAGACCCCTTAGACTCCAAGTTGATCACATTCGACAAGGAGAATGGCGAATCACACATGCCATCAACAATCGCCTTTCAAATCCTAGTGTCTATCTGAAATTTGGTTGTGCACCAGTGCATAGTGGATGAGGAGGCATCTATATGCGTTATGTCTACCCTAGTCTAGCAGAAACTTGGATCCCCAATTCTGCAACCATTCTCCACAATACTATGGGCTTACGATGGACATCCCACTAAATCCCAAGGAATCCTTCCCCATGTCTCCATCACATTAGCTGGGAAGACAGTTTTGATTGGCATAAAGTTTGTCAATGCTTAATTGGACTATAAACTTCTCCTCGAAGGAATTTATATGTATGCCATGAGAGTTATCGCATCAACTCTCTTCTGTCTCATGATGTTCCCCCACGAAGGGAAGATCGTGATGGTTGGTCAACTCACTTATCATGATCCACAAGGGTTAACGGCACCTTCCAATATTATCCCTACCATCAACACCATTGAGCCACAAGGGATGACCACACACGCCAATGTTGCCCCTGCAATAAACACCATGGTTGACAACACACCAGCCTCCCCATTATTGAATGTGGGCCCTGGGTTGTTTGTCGATACCACCATGAAGGTTCCTTTCCCCTTAGTGTCACCACCAATAACACAAAATGAGACTACGGACTTGTGCATGCTCTTATCCAGCACCGCTGCACCCAAACAACAGCCACAACCACAGCCCCAACCACAACCACAACACCATCCACAGCCGCAACACCAACAACAGCTACAACATCATCCACAACGATATCATTATGCATAGCCACAACCACAACCTCATCCCCACATACAACCATCAGGGATTTATTTGGGATCCTCCCCAGTTCATACAATTCCCTTCCTCTTCTCCCTGCCTGGCGTCATGAGCAAGGCGGTAATGGCCACACTCAACCTACCCAACTTTAGATTGGGAATTCATGTGTGGTATCTTGATCCACCAACTCAACCACCAATTCCCTAGGTATTCTTAACCCCCATACAACCCATCATGGTCGAGTCTCATCCTCCACCCAGCCCGCAAAAACCAACCACCACACCCGCACCTACACCGCCCTACCCAAAATGGGCCAGGGGAAAGAATGCAAAAGCTTCTGCAGAACCTCGATAGATCCCACCTTCCACCATCTATGAGCAATAGGGCCATCCAACTAAGATCTTCCCTGAAATCCCAATGATCCATGCACATTTGGATGCCATGGATACAACCAAAAACCTCCCTGTGGTTGAACTTCCAACCGCACCAATAATCAGAAATAAGGCATTGAGAACAAACCATACTTGTGCCCTTTACAAATTGTATGGACACTATCCTCACTACTGCTGTTGGAGCAGGGTCCCACAGCTACAGGAAAAGCTGCTACATCAGGACAGGGAAGTCAAAGAAGACAGTACCTGAGTGGCCGAGAAGAGAGAGCTCAACCACTGCACTTAAGGCAGCGGAGAAGACAAGAGGGCTCAGCTACCCTCATAAAGAGAAAAGGAGCAATAGGCTGAGGTATTGAAGATAAAGGACAGCTGGAAGCAGTGCCCATACCCACGATCAGTGCCGAGAAGCATGGAAGACTACAGAAAGTTGTGGTGTGACGGAAAGCGGCAGCTCAAAGTACATATAGGCCGACTTTCACAGTTAGGGTTTTCGGTTACTGTTGGGAAAGGCCCATAGTTTTGTAATGGTGAGATCTTCGGGCCACCTATAAAAGCATATATCTTGTATTGTAAAAGGTTAGTTGTTCAGACATTTATCTAGCTAAACATTCAGATAAACAATAAGCTAGTCAGTTGTTCTGTTCGCTCACAGTCAGTTGTATTATAAGAGTCGAGCTTTGGTTCTGTATTAAACCTATTAGTTATCTTACTATAACCAGTAGCTGGCTCCTTGAGTATGAATGTAACAATCTGTAGGAATTGAACAATCTGCAGGGATTGAGAGAGAGAGAGAGAGAGAGGAAGAGTATATTGTAAGAGAAGGTAATATTATAAGAGAAGAGATCTAAGAAAGAAGGGCTCCCGGCTATGTGCGCAGAGTTTCCCAGAAGATCTCAAGGCTACATATTAGGTTGCAGTGGAACTGTGTTTACTCTCTCAATATATAATATAAAAACCAGTTCTCGTGGACGTATCTTCCCCCTGAAGGTGAACCATGTAAAATCCATGTGTTGCGCGACTGTTTCATGTGTTTGTGCTTTACTTATGTGTTATCTGTTATTCATTACATGAACTTTACTATCAGTAGTGAGTAAATGTATGCTATCTTTAGTTTACAGTATCATGGAAGATTAACCGTGGGTTGAATCTGTTAAGACATCTGTATATGAGTTATTAGTGCTTGATTCACAATAGTTGCAGTTATAGTGTTAAGTGATTCCTGCATACTAGTTCAGCAAGTTGAGCATAGTTGATGTTAAGCATATTAGACTGTAGGAGTCTAAGTGAGGCTGTTTAGCTTAACTATTACACTAAGGGGGGAAGCCTTTGGACCCTAAGGGTCATATTGAAGTCTTACTGTAGGAGATATCTCAATATAGAAAGGAGATATCACACTGTCAGAGGAACCATGGTGGGAGATATCGCAGGATAAGGGATCAGCAGTGGAGAGAGTTTGCGCATCATCCTAGAAGCTGCAGTGCACTAAGAGCCAGTCCCCTAGCAGAGTCAGCTAAGAGGAGAGAAACGGTGCATCATTGAGAGATTCTATTGGATAATAAGAGATAACAACCACTAGGATTCCATAGAACGCAGTTGAGGACACTTGAGTCTTCAGCCAACCCATCCAAGATCACTTCGGGTGAGACTTCAGGCCATTCTGCGGTCTGTCGCCGAAAGGGCTAGTGAGCTAGGGGTTTTGTTGGTACATAACAAGTAAACCTGAGTCTACCCAAACAAGAAAAACCAACAAATGATTCTATTTCTAGCTTTGAACACATTGCAGAGCTAATGTTCTGTTGGCATCCTACTAAAGAATAACTCAACCGGTGGGTTAGGTTTAAGGAAAAAGAATTCGCTGCGATAGAAAACAAGAGTCCTAGACTGAGTACAGAGGACTGGTTACAAAAACATATCTTCACAGACCTGCATAAGATATTTTTTGCAACCTATGCAAATGAGTTGTACGATTGGTTATCAAAGTTGACTGATAAGAACATATTCAAGAAGAAAAGGAACATTGTCTGGACACTAGAGCTGATCCACACCGTGAAGAGCATAAACAATCCCATTTCATGGGTAGTCAAATTCTGGCTTGCGAGTTTGCTGGAAGGCTTCGTTACAGAGTTTGCAGTTGATCAAAGAAAGAGTTTCAGTGAAGCAGAGAGGTACTTCTTCAAAGGCTATTGTGGTAAGTACCTAAGCTCTTTAAACTTGTTCCTTAAGATGTTATTACATGAAAAAGGAGTAATGGATCTATTCTCAGATGAATAAGTAAGTAAGTGTAATGTCACAAGAGTTTGAGAGTGATTTTGATGAAATTGGATGTACACGTAGTGGTAAGAAATATAAAGTAGATTTTAGATCTTGTCTCATTCAAAACAATTCAGACAGTACTAGAGAGCAGAGTCACAGTAATATAGAGAGAACAATAGGGGGTATCCCTTACCACCCTTATACCCCACAGAAAACAATTGGGACTCAGAATAATCCCATAGGAACTACATCTAGTAGTTCACACATAGTACATACTACTGCTACATCACCTACACCTACACCACCGAGTGGTAGTAATACAACAAATCAACATCCACCACGTAGAAACAGAATGGGGGATGACATGAAGTTACCTACCTTCAAGGGTACAGGGGCAGAAGACCCGAAACAACATTGGTTCCTATGTGAAGCTATATGGACTATTAAATAGATCCAAGATGATAATATTAAACTTGTCCAGTTGGTCACTACACTTAGAGACAGAGATTTAACATGGTATATGAAGTATACAACAGCGTCGGCCAAAACGCTTGCACAGGTCAAGACCGTAATGATTAAAGAATTTAAGAAACCTAAGTCTGAGTCACAATGCATCACAGAGCTTAAAGACATCAAATAGCTACCTACAGAGTTAGTATGGGACTTTGATCAGAAGTTCAAATCCCTTATAGACCAAGTCAGCTTTGAGTTTGCACCGGAGCAGCATAAGGAATGGTTCATCGCAGCACTGCTTCCTCACATTAGACTTCCATTAATGCAACAGAGACTCTGTATGTAGGATGAAGCATTGGAGATGGAAATGAAACTAGAGGCTTCACCTCTAGCTAAGACCAGTACAGGAATGACAAGCTTACAGAACCAGTTAGCCAATCTCACGTTACAGATGCATGAGATTAAGAATGGAAAAGAGATTCCATAAGAACTATGGTGTACAAAGTGTAAAGGACAGGGCCATACTAAGGATAATTGTCCAGTATTTGTAGAGTATTTAGAAAGTGGGGCTCCTAACCCCTTATTACAGACTCAAGGGCCATGGTGTGAACTCTGCTAGACAAGAGGACATCGACCACTGGAATGCCCTTTACTTCATAAGTATGTACAGACCCTTAAGAACTTATACTGTAACTTTTGTAAGTCAGTAGGTCATGATGAAAATAATTGCTGAGCTTATGATCTTATGATAGAAATAAAACATGATGTATATAGAGTCTAGTCAGAAACACCAGGTCCAGCAGTAGGACCACAGCATGAACAAGATCATGTTGGTTGTGGAGGAGGATTTAGAGGACGAGGCCGTGGAGGAGGCTTTGGCCGTGGAGAAGGCCTTGGCCGTGGCCGTGGACCTATTACTTGTTACAACTGTGGAGCTATAGGACATTACGCCAGGGATTTTTAGAACCCTAGTACGACATGTAAGTATTGCAAGTCCTATGAGCATATTATAGAAGAATGTCCTATCTTGATAGCCAAGATTAGGGACCCTAAGCCAGCAGTACACCAGAACATCCAGCTTATTGTTGCTGAGCAGAAAGAGCCAGAACCAAGAGTCAATATTGTGACTCTCAGCAGTGCTTCTACTAGTAGAACATCGCAGGATGACGCAAAGAACACAGGTCCGGAGTGGGTGTGCAAAGCCACTAATAAATCAACACCACTCGACCTGCATAAGAACAAAGAAATGTTTCAGAGAGCTCAAAATTTATTTCTTGACCCTACACCATCAGGATTGTAGGTACTTCCGTGCAGGGGCATACTATAGCAAAAACCTTGTGGCATTAGTCCTATGCAGATATCGCAAGCTACCACATCGGGAAGGTGCGAAGAGGATGAGTCGACAGGAAGTGTACAATCCTTCCTGCAAGGTTGCTTGAAACTTGCTAGAAATGAGAAAGCTATCGGAGAGCTTCAACACATCATAGATTAGTGTCAGCCATCTTCTTCTGTGAGAAGTGCGCATCATGTTGTTCATAATATTATGGGACATACAAGAATAGGAAGAGAGATGAGACTGACAGCACAAGTTGGAGAATTTGAAATGGACAAGGTAATCCTAGATTTAGGATCAGAGGTAAATGTTTTGACTAAGCAGACATGGGAACAGATGGGTAGCCCTAAGGTATCCAGATCGCCTATCCATTTGCGCTTAGCTAATCAGCAGAGGGTATCACCACTGGTTCGATTACCGCGGGTGCCAGTTGATATTGATGGAGTTCGCAGCTTTGCCGACTTTGAAGTTATAGAAATCATTGGAGACAATAGACCATATCCAGCTCTACTAGGTATTGATTGGGAAATCAATAACATGGCTATTATCGACTTAAAGAAATGACAAATGACCTTCGAGGATACACAAATCCGAGTCATCGCACCGTTGGATCCTTTTCAGGGTCCTCGCTATATTGAACTTATCTGAGCAGAGGAGGAGGCACGTAATATGGAGAGCCTCTATCAGATGACAGCTAATCAGAGTGACTACATCAATCTGACCGCAGAAAGAAACATTAGTTGGTGATGCGACAGTTCATGCGCATCAGTCTCATATGTTGGTCTAGAGAACTGGCAGAGCAGACTTTATGAAGTATCAGCTCGTAGATATGCATTTATGACTAAGTCACTGCGTTGTATTGGTGTAGAGATTATTGTTATTCCGTCGTTTCATGGCTTAGCAGACATCAATGACTTTTTATAGCAGTTTGAGCAGGAAATTCCTCAGGAGCAGAGGATGAAAACTATTGACCTTGCAGTAAAAGCCACACCTGCAAGATGCTAGCATGCACATAAAGAACATATCACGTCATTAGATGATTTTAAGAGACTGATGGCGATCAGATTCTCTAATGAAAAGGAGCCCTTACAACAGAAATATACAGGAGAAAGTGACCCTGGGTCACATGTTCATATTTGTGAACAGACTTGGTCATAAATTCTAGAGGATGAATGGGTTCACCTATTCATTCACACTTTAGACATAGTGCCAAGGAACTGGTACACTGAGACAGAGTTGCGCAGAGGAACTATCACATGGCCACTTATGATAGACAAATTTCTACTCACTTTCACTTTTGAATCTGAGTATCCAAGCATTGATCAGGCCCTAGGTGTTATAAAAACTAAGATATTTGATGACTGTACCCAATCAGTGTCTGCTCAGTCTGATTGGGCCATCTAGCTAGAATATGCACTCAAGTGTTACAACTTCACAGCAGAGTCAGGCGATGAGGATGAAAATCCTCACAGTATCAACATTCCAGAGTCAGAAGGGATTCGCGATGTTGATGGACCAAAACTCGAGATTCCAGCTATCACATACCCTATCAAGATTAAAAAGATCAATATTGGCACAGAAACAGAACCAAAGTTTGCTTCTATTGGAGACTATTGGGATGATGAAATAATAGGACACATCGTAGATATTTTACATGACTATCAGGACTTATTCCCCACTAAGTTCACATAGATGAAGGGAATAGTAGGAGATCTGGGAGTAATGTGGATGCCATTGAAAGAGGATGCTAAGCCAGTTAAGCAGTGTCCATACAGATTGAATCCCCAATATAAAGAAAAAGTTAAGGATGAGATCGATAAGATGATAGCAGCAAGCATCATTGAGCCAATAGAAGAAAGTGAATGGGTTAGTCCCATGGTTGTGTAGGAAAATAAAACTAAAGGAGACATCAGGATTTGTGTCAATTTGTGCAAACTCAACGATGCATCGCTTCATGACCCATTTTCGACACCCTTTACTGATGAAGTTTTAGACAATGTGGGAGGACAGGAGGTCTACTCCTTCACTGATGGATTTTTAAGCTATCACCAGATCAAAATCCATCCAGAGGATCGACATAAGACCACCTTTGCGACAGAATGGGGCTCATTCTAGTATATGGTAATGCCCTTTAGTCTTAAAAATGCACCAGCTATCTTTTCCAGAGTAGTAGTTGTTGTATTCAAGGAATACATCCATAAATTATTAGAAGCCTATTTTGATGATTGGACTGTATTTGGATTAATCAACAAGCATATAGGATATTTAAGGCTCATGTTACAGAAATGCAGGCAATATCAGATCTCTCTTAACTTGAAGAAATGTATATTCTGCGCACCATTTGGTATTTTGCTGGGTCATATTGTTTGCAGACAAGGGTTGATGGTAGATCCTACAAATATTGCCATCATTGTACATCTCCCAGCACCCAACTCAGTTAAGCAATTGAGAATAGTTCTTGGTCATACCGGGTACTATATAAAATTCGTCAAACGCTATGCAAAGATCACATCACCTATGTAAAAGTTGTTAAAGAAAGATGTGAAATTCCTATGGAATGAGGAATGCCAGCAAAGTTTTGACACACTTAAAGAGAATATGGTTATAGCAACCATCTTAGTATTCCTATATTGGAACAAGCCATTTCATGTCCATGTGGATGCATCTGGCATTGCACTGGGCATTGTCTTAACACAGCCAGGAGAAGGAGGTATTGATCACCCTATCACATACTCCAGCAGAAATCTATCTAAAGCAGAAAGAACTACACCACTAAAGAACGAGAAGGATTAGCTATGGTGTATGCTCTACAAAAGTTCAAGCACTACCTGTTGGGTGCCCCATTCAAGATGTTTACTGACCATTCTACTTTAAAGTATTTGGCCAATAGGCCAGTGTTAGGGGGAAGGATCTGCAGATGGTTACTCTTATTTCAGGAGTATGATTTTGAAATCATTGTAAAACCAGGAAGATTAAATGCTGGACCTAATCATCTATCGCGAATAGATTCAGGAGAAGAACCAAGTAATTTAGAGGATAATCTGCCAGATGTGCAATTATTTTCTATCCAGATCACAGATGAGTACTATGAGGATATTATTCACTTTCTCACTACAGGGTGGGCACCAGTTGACTTTACTAAGCAGCAAAAGAAACAGTTAGTTGTGAGAGCAGTAGAATTCACTTTGATTGTAGGACATCTATATAAGTTAGGTCTAGATGAAGTCCTACGCAGATGAGTTATGCTGCATGAGAAAGAGGCCATTATCAGAGAAGCACACTCAGGTACTGCAGGAGGTCATTTCGCAGGAAAGTTGACTGCTTAGAAAATCCTGACAGCAGGGTTATGGTGGCCTACTTTGCATAAAGACACTAATAATTTTTGCAGATGTTGCGATATCTTCCAGAGGGTAGGAAAACCTTCACAGAGAGATGAAATGCCGCTGTGACCACAGATTACGCTGTGGACATTTGACAAGTGGGCTATAGATTTCGTGGGTCCTATCAACCCACCAAGGAAATGAACTAGTGCGAGATACATCATCACAGGAATAGAATACCTCACCAGGTGGGAAAAGGCTAAAGCAGTAAGGAATTGTGATGCTGCTACAGTTGTACAGTTCATTTTTGAAAACATAATAAGTAGATTTGGATGTCCAGTAATTTTGATGAGTGATCAAGGCACACATTTTCTGAACCGCACTATTGAGGCCTTGACGGAGGAATTCCAGATATAGCACCATAAGAGCACTCCCTACCACCCACAAGCTAATGGTATGGTGGAGGACTTTAACAAGATTCTACAAAATGCTCTTACTAAGATCTGTGACAGCCAAAGAAATGATTGGGACCTTAGGGTTAATGTTGTATTATGGGATTATAGGACTACATGCAACAAACTCACAACACACACACCTTTTAGCTTGGTGTATGGATAAGAGGCTGTTATGCCTATGGAATATATTATTCCCAGTTTAAGAGTTGCTCAAATTACCGAGATAGCTAATACAGACACCATGAATGAAAGGCTAGCACAACTGCTTTCCTTAGAAGAAGACAGATTCATCATAGGATTCCATCAGAAACTGCAGAAGGCACGAGAAAAAGCTTGGCATGACAGGCACATCAAGAGCAAGAGTTTTCAGATAGGAGACCTAGTGCTCCTATGTGACAGTAAGTTTGTTAAGTTTCCAGGGAAGCTCAAGATGCATTGGTTGGGGCCATATCAGATTTAGTATGTTACAAAAGGAGGTGTCGTTCAGCTCAGCAAAATGAACGGGGAGCTCCTTCCTAAGTTGATTAATGGCAGTAGGCTTAAGCTCTATAGTGACAGCCACTCCACCTCTCAGCCCTAACCCAGACAGCTTTGAAAGTGCAAATGTCTAGTGTAGTTGAAAGGAGGCATCACACCGGTAATTAGTCTACACCGGCAGGTAAAAAGTTCTAAGTATTCTAAGTATAAGGAATCGCATGAGGAAAGTTTATTTTGCACAAGTCATAGGATGCTTGCGGAGTTTTAGTAAAAAAAAAAAAAATCCAAGTATGAGGAGTTTCATGCTAGTTATGTTGCACAAGTTTTGAACGTTGCGGAGTTTCATGCCAGCATGTTGGTTCAGAACGATGCGGTGTGACATCGCAGTAATGCGATGCTCCTTGTGCCACGTAGACAAGTTTGAAAAGAGACAGAGGGCCAGTCACTTCGCCTTTTGACAAGCATTTAATCCAAAAATGACCAGTATATGTTACCCTAGATTTGGAAACAGTATAATGATTTTCCCAGATTTGCTAAATCTTGGTCGAGACCGGTGCCTGCACACAAGTTTCGAGGGAAATTTGATCGGATTTGAGCAATTAATGAGGATCGAAATGACGGGTATTATCTTGTCCATGCAATTAATACCGCCGACGGGTCTGGCCTAGATGACTATTGCTTAAGATATTATCGCTTTCGTTATAAATTTAGAGATCATTCATACAGGAGGGTTACTTTTGCGATTTCTGAGAGTTACAGAGTAATTGGAAGAGTTTTCCTGTGCAGAGATACTTCAGTTATAGAGTGCTGGTTTTCCCCAATTTTGCAGCCATTGCCAGTTCAGAGCATTGCACCGAGTGGTTTCTGTCTGAGACGGAACCTTTAGAAGACATTGTGTAAATATTCTAGCATGGTGGCCTTGAGTCCGCTATGACGACACCGCCCAATGTTGTGAAATTAGGTACATCATAGGTCAGACAGTCACCAAAGATGAGGAGTCAAGCGCAGGATGTAGAAGATGTCATCAAAGTCTTTGCTGCAGAGAAGCAGAAAGATGAGAAGATCACTAAAGATAAGAAAATAGAGTAGAAGAATGATGAGAAGAAATCTACAGCCATGAAGAAAGTAAAAATGAGAAAAAGAAGGCAACGGGAGAAGTAAGTTGACCTATCTCATCATCTAAGAGAAGACCAATGAGATGAACCATTTGCAATAGGAAGTGCAGCGGTTATGAGAAAAAGACATACAATTCAATAACCTGCTTCAACCATATCAGGAACAAATCGCAGAGCTGATCGATGTGGTTGGGCAAAAGGTCAAGGAGTTCACTACAAGCAAGAGTGAAATTGATGACACGGAAGACTCCAGCATTAGTCAAGCTATGCTTGAAATGACACAAGAGTGTGTCGAAGCTATGAACAACGAAGTCGTAGGAATTCGAGAGAGATTCGCAAGGACTTCATAGGAAGCCAAGGAGAAGCTACAGAAGGAGAAGCCAGCTGTTAGTGGCTCAGGGACGAGCCACAAGTAAGTGTTAAGGGACTGTTGGAGCAGGGTCCCGCAGCTACAGGAAAAGCTGCTACATCGGGACAGGGAAGTCAAAGAAGACAGTACCTGAGCGGCTGAGAAGAGAGAGTTCAACCACTGCACTTAAGGCAGCGGCGAAGATAGGAGGGCTCAGCTACCCTCATAAAGAGAAAAGGAGCAACGGGCTGAGGTATTGAAGACAAAGGACAATAGAAAGTGGCACCCATACCCACAATCAGCATTGAGAAGCATGGAATACTGTAGAAAGCTGTGGTGTGATGGAAAGCGGCAACTCAAAGTACAGATAGGCCAAATTTCACAGTTAGGGTTTTGGGTTACTGTTGGGAAAGGCCCACAGTTTTGTAATGGTGAGACCTTTGGGCCACCTATAAAAGCATATATCTTGTATTGTAAAAGGGTTAGCTATTCAGACATTTAGCTAGCTAGACATTCAGATAAACAATAAGCTAGTCAGTTGTTCTGTTCGCTCACAGTCAGTTGTATTGTAAGAGTCGAGATCTAGTTCTGTATTAAACATATTAGTTATCTTACTATAACCAGTATCTAGATCCTTGAGTATGAATGTAACAATCCACAAGGATTGAACAATCTGCAGGGATTGAGAGAGAAAGAGAGAGAGGAAGAGTATATTGTAAGAGAAGGCAATATTATAAGAGAAGAGATCTAAGAGAGAAGGGCTCTCGGCTGTGTGCGCAGAGTTTCCCATAAGATCTCGAGGCTGCATATCAGGTTACACAGGAACTGTGTTTAATCTCTCAAGATATAATATAAAAACTAGTTCTCATGGACATATCTTCCCCCCTGGAGGTGAACCACGTAAAATCCGTGTGTTGTGCGACTGTTTCATGTGTTTGTGCTTTACTTATGTGTTATCTGTTATTCATTACATGAACTTTACTATCAGTAGTGAGTAAATGTATGCTATCTTTAGTTTACAGTAGCATGGAAGATTAACTATGGGTTGAATCTATTAATACTTCTGTATATGAGTTATCAGTGCTTGATTCATGACAGTTGGAGTTATAGTGTTAAGTGATTCTTGGATATTAGTTCAGCAAGTTGAGCATAGTTGATGTTAATCATATTAGACTGTAGGAGTCTAAGTGAGGTTGTTTAGCTTAACTATTACACTAAGGGAGGAAGCCTTTGGACCCTGAGGGTCATATTGAAGTATTACTGTAGGAGATATCACAGTATAGAAAGACGATATCGCACTGTCGGAGGAACCGCGGTGGGAGATATCGCAGGATAAGGGATCAGCAGTGGAGACAGTTTGTGCATCGTCCTAGAAGCTGCGGTGCGCTAAGGGCCAGTCCCCTAGCAGAGTCATCTAGGAGGAGATAAACAACACATCACTGAGAGATTCTATTGGATAAGAAGAGATAAGAACCACTAGGATGCCACAGAACCTGGTTGAGGCACTTGAGTCTTCAGCCAACCCATCCGAGATCACTTCGGGTGAGACTTCAGGCCGTTTTGCGGTCTGTCGCTGAAAGGGATAGTGAGCTAGGGGTTTTGTTGGTACACTTAATTATTTTTGTTTATTGGTCTTGGAGAATTTACTCACAATGAACTATTCCAAGACCCTAAAACCTAGTCTTGTTGGTGCACCCTACAAAATAAAAGAATGTACTTCATTTTATAATGCGTTGATTTTAATTGGCTTATTACTTAAAGGGAAAATGGTCATGTAACTAATGATGTTATGACACAACAAGAAATAAAATTCACACCTAACAATCAATGCAAATGCACTGTGTCAAATGAAGAACAGGGTATGCTACTACGTGAAGTGCATACTTTTTCTTCAAATGAATATGCAATCATTCCTATATGAAAATATGACTAATATTCTCCAAGCAAACCTAATGCAAGTACCATGCTAATGAAAAATGCAAACAATGCATAATGATGCACAAAGCAAATGTTTTTGTATTTTCGAATTAAATGAGATAAAAAAACAAAAGTATAACTCTACAACCCTCAGACTCTGCAAGCACTAGCAGACAACCATCAAGTAAAGCACCACGGTAAAAGAGACCTAATGCACTAATCCCAAAAAAAAAATAGAAAATGAAATGATAAGAACATTTTCAAAAATTTAAACTAACAAGGTGTCTCTGGTAAAAAATAGGGATGTATACAGAATCTAGAAGCATCCAACAAGACTCAACAAATCATCCAAACTCACCCAACAGCACTTAATCTTCCTCAAAAGGACAAAAATCAGGGTATATGTGACTTTTCTCAGTAAATCCGCATATATACATGACTATTCAAGGAAAACTTGCATATACACGTGACTGTGAAAGAAAAACCTGCGTATAGGAAGAAAAAGAGACAAAACGAAGGGAAATAGACAAGCTGAGACAAAATTTACTCCTGTAAGACACTACTAGGAAAACATGCTCCCAGACCCGACTCAGAAACAAAGAAATCAGAGCAAGTCAAGAACATTTAATGCCGACAAAACCCCCAAAGGAAATGACTAAGAATATCCCCAGCAGAGTTGCCAATTCTGTTATGGAGAAAACTTCCTATGGCTTGGGGTGTACCACAACAAATAGAGTAACCGCAGAAATCAATCCCTTCCCAATATGCAAGAGAAATAAAACATCTAACACTAAAGGATCTCGAAACATATCTTATTCCAGATAGTTGATGTAGATCCCCATTGATCTTTTTCCAATCCTGCTTGTGTTAACAATTTGCTTTCTCAACAACAGAAAACAAGACAAGCATGCTATATAATGGTGTTAGACCTACTCTAGCATATATAATCAATAATGTATAAGAAATTAAAAGCATCCATGGATTCAATACTCATTTAAATGCACATCATTGGATAGGAAAATATATTTCTATTAATATAAATCAGATATTACATGAATGACAACCTCTGTTAGCACATCTACGAACCGGAGAAACTGAGTCCTCCACCTAGGCCTCCACCACCTCAATCCTGCATCTCTCGATAGCAAGCTCACAAGAAAAGGAAATCTTGGGAAGAACATCAATTGTTCCAAGGGACAAAGGAATGTAGACTCAAGTATAACAAAGCTATGACAACAATGGACTATAGTTTTCTTGCTCTTCAATTCCTCCCCTTCAATGTATCCAAAGGGTTCCTTATATTGTGCTTCACTGGGGTAATGGAAGGTCAAATACGAGTGATATCGAGGCATATGGAAGGCCAAGAGACAGGTGACTCAGATCCACATCAAGGAAAACTCCAAAAATATTTGGCCTTTTGCACATATCCCGATGTACACGGGTTTAAGTGTTATATCCATGTGTATATGCGAGAAAGGGTTTAAAACTCGCGTACAACAAATAATGAGTGTTTAAAAGTTGCGTACATCAAAGGTACAAAAATGGTCCATGGGGTCCAAAGAGTCTGTAGAGGGATAGGGAAGGCCATAAATTTGTGATCTACCATTTGTGGTAAAATCAGCTGTAACAACCGATGAAAGAAAGAAGAAAAAAATTTCAAAATTTTTCTAAGAGTTGAAAATTCCATGTCGGCAAGAAAATTGAAATTTTTTCGACACATTGGAAATTCTGGTGAGTTTTGTCCATCAGAAGAAAAATTGGATTTTTTCTGACATGTCGGAAATTTTGCCGAGTTTTTCTGATCGAAAGAAAAATCAGAATTTTGTTGACATGTCAGAAAGTTTGGTGAGTTTTGTTGATTGAAAGAAAAGTTGGAGTTTTGCCGACACGTCGAAAAATTTGGTGAGTTTTTCCTATTGGATGAAAATGGTGAGTTTGTTGATACTTGTCGGGAAAAATTGGAAAATTTTGTTGACATGTCAGAAGGAAACCTGAGTTTCATTGATCAGGTGGAAAAGCTAAGTTCGGCTGAAACAAAGAATTTTAATAGGCTTTTAGTGGGATATATAGGGGCCAAAAAGTTGAAAAATGGCAGTCAAGTTATGATCCAGATTGCATGAAAATGAAAGATTTACAAAAAAACGAGGACGTTGCCCTCGACCTACCATGCAGTGGCAAGACACAAGTAGGAAATCCCCCTTGACCCCCATCGTTTCCCCAAGATAGTCATTGATTGTGAAAAGAAAAGTATATGCTTTGACAAGTTATGAATATATATGTTTTTTCCAAATGCAAGCAAGTAATTATAAGTTTTTGAGAATGTTATAAATTTATAATTTAACAATGGTGTTCCTAACCACATTTTGTAGAGTCATAGTACAGGTTGAAAATTTGGTATTGGTCCAACCAAGAATATCAACACCAATAAGATTTACATCATGAGTGATGCACATGATCCATATGAGCTTGAGGCAGATGCTATGGGGGAAGATATTCAGGTTAAGAATTCTGAAATATAATTTGATGGGAAGACGAATCAAGAGACTTCTCCGAATATTGAAGCTACCATAAAGAGCTTGAGGTGGAGTTGCATGGTTTTAGAGAGGAAAATGAAAGGATGACCAAGGCTCTGGAAGAGCATAATTAGTTGACTGCAACCATGCTACAGAGTTTTACAAACCTCCAAAGGTAGATAAAATTTGGGCATCAGACAACAAATACAAAAGGGAGTAGGAGAAATTCTCGTAAGAAGAAGGTGAAGCTTGACCAAAGGAAGAAAGGTTTCAAACCTTCTCACTCCCGAAATCAGCAAAGGAAGTCATCACAAGCTATGACTAAGCCAGCCAGAATGATGGGAGACAAGCCAAGGAAACCACTCCAATGTTCGGAATGTGGAGGAGACCATCTGATTAAGTACTGTCCACATCAGAATGGGAATGAAAATCAATCCCACAATGTTCAAGGAGTTGAAGCTGTGGGAAAACCACTCCAATGTTGGGATTGTGGAGGAAACCATTTGTGCAGAAACTATGGTAGGGATTTTAACCTAGCTACAGAGCAGGAACGACTCCCTTTCATCTATAGGACGGAAGGTGTTATACCCAAATCATGTCACCACAATGTGATAAGACCTTTGACTTACATGTTTTCCCTTAATCCCAACACTTAGAGTCGAAACCTATGTTGTTTGTTAATTCTACATGAAAAAACTCAGCCCCCTGTTTTCCCTGTGACCCATGAACGGTACCTTGTTCACACCACCTGTATCCTATTTTCCATAAGTGGTGCCATCACCTATGGTCTTTGGTCCATAAGTGTTTCTCATCTAAACCGCTCTATCATAAGAGAAGAAAAGCAGTACACTGGGTAAAATGGGAAAAAAAGAAGTTTCTTAAGGCTTCTAGATCATGAGCCTTATGTCCTCTCTTATCCCTATCATTGTGGGTCATTTGAGCTCGAGATACCTAATCATAGGATCTTAGAGGCCACCTCATCCACAAATATCTCAACTATTCCTATCCATTGAGCCCTATAAATACAAGCTCATGCCCATGGTTGAGGGGGAGAACTATAGAGGTATTGTTATGCTGCTAGATTGACCACTTAGTCCAAGCCATTGGAGAGCATAGAGAGAAAAGTTGGAGCTTATGGGGATGAAGTGTTTGTCTCATGGAGATGCTTGTTGACACTAAGGCAATGGTTGTAAGCTTCTCCATACATCTTTAATGCAAATCTGATTTCCATCCCACATTACTATTTTTTTGATTTCACATGTACATGTTGTTAGATTCCTTAGTCACTAACATGGATAAGTAGATGATTTTTTGGTATCTTTGATGTGTTTTCATGTTTTATCTATTTATAGGTACATAGGTTCACTATCGAAGCAATATTCCAAGTGTCTACGACATCCAGGGAAGGTCTTCATCCTTTGTCATTCACTCATTTGTTCTAGATCTAAACTATTCAGACCAGAGGAACAACTTCTATCCACAGAAGGTGAAATATTCTTGGTTACAAATATGGTGACTCCACGGGGGAACAATGCATATATCAGTTGATCTAATCTTCCTCAGTTCTTGAACTCTTGTCTGAATCCAGGCTGCATCTCCAACTCTCTTCAGTCAAATCTGCTATCTGACTCAGTGAATTTTGGTTTGAAACTTTTAGATCTGTTCAGATATGAAGTATTTCAATTTTTTATGCTCTTTTTACTATCAATCCATCAATTTTTTCCTTGATATGATCTTTTTCTAACTTGATATGCCATTCTCCTTGTGTTTTGGATCTATACAAGGAACCACTCTTATGATGTTGGCACGAAGTAGTGCCACCACCTGAAACCTATTAGCAGTACGTGGTGCCATCGCTTGAGTCCTGTTATCCAGAAGCGGTTCTCATCGAGAACTTCTCTGTCAAGACCCCTCTAGAGTGGTGCCAGGTAGGCCTTATTCCAAGACTGCTTTTTCTCATTTTTTGCAAATAAAATTGAGTTGATTTTCTTTCAGCCCTGCAGTGTCAGGCTTATGTGTTATAATCTGATGCTTATGGTTTGAAATTTTGTGGTAAAATATCGGTTTGATTGAATAATTCAAAAGTTAGATTAGTCTTATTGATTGTCCATTTTCTTCCATGTTTGTTGGTTGTGTTTGTGAAAGGATTTCTTTTTTGAAAGCTTAGGTGTTATTGAGCTCTCTTTTCATTTATGTTATATAGACTAAAAGAAAAATGTTTAATTAGCATCTTGATTTCATTTTTTGTTTCCATAGAAGACTTCTTTTTGCTTGTTTAAAAATAATTTTTTTGACTAAGATTAGGTCATTATCATTAGTGAGCATAAGACATTGGATCCCTGATTGGCCTCACAAGATTTCAAGTTCTTTATGTTCTTTTGTCTCTTTTGCATTAGTACTATCTCATCAAAATAAAAAATATTGTAGTTTTAAGTTAGATCTATATATGATTTAAGAAAAATCAAAAAATAGAGTGCATATGCATATAGTGTGCTTCTTGTTTTTCTTTTAGGAAAAGAGACTCCTCCTCTTTTGATTGCTTTCAGAAAAGACAAATGAGTTTGGAAAGTGTTGTTTGTCTTTGATTTTTTGTTCAAGATTGTTGTTTGGAAATTTTTGGTTTTGAAGCAAAAGAAAATACTCACTTTCCCTCCCGTAGGTAGGCATACCATGAATGGTAAAGTGAAATATTTGCATATGCATATTGCAAGGTTTTACTTTTGCTATCAAAAATTCATGCATTCACCTAACCATCCACTTTAAAATTAACAGTAGTTATAGGTTAAAATTTACATATCAATTTGAGTGATAGGTTAGAGATGTGTTAGGGCATCGTTAAGCGTAGGAGTTGTTGTTACTCATCCACGTTACATCCCAGGACTCGCACGGTTCTTCCATGTACGGTCGTTATATCGAACGGCCTTTCACGTACCCTTGAGGTATATAGAAAGGTGCTTCACATACTCGATTGTATATCAGAAGGCCCCTTGTGTACAGTTATGCATTAGATAACACTACTATTGATTTGAGCTCCCACGTACCTTGCGTATATTGAGAGACCCCACTAGGATACCTTATCCATATGAGGAAATCCCTTTGGTCATCTTGCTTGGAGCCATGCACTGAAAATAGCATTCAGGGAGATTACTACTCATGTACCCTTGAGGTATATAGCGAGTGGCACCTTCTTGAAAATATTGGTTAGAGACCTGACTATATGAACTCCTCATATCATTTAAGTTTTCTTGTTTGACCTATAGCTTGAGTAGGGAAATTTTTGGTGTGTTTTCTAGTTTTTGAGACTCTAGGTTAGATAGGAGCTGTACAAAATAACTGAGCTAAGACAGTCCAGAAGAGTACGGGGCTTGCCACCCAATTTTATTCTTGTTTCAAGAGAAAATCCAATGGAAGCTAACGACTAAGGAGTTTCTACCACCTCCCAAGTGGGAGATAATGTGGTTGTACAAAGCGGAGGACCATATCCTTCACACTCACCTCCCTTCATCCAACAACCTTCTCAGGTTAATACTTTGTTCCATTCTCCCATAGAAGGTCATGTTGATGATACTACCCATCTGGATTATGGTCCTAATGCTCCATTTTGGGATACCTTTATAGGACAGACCATTGCCTCATTTTCCACCCGTTTAAACTTTTTTGAAGAAGTTTATTTAGATGAAGAAGAACATAGAAAATACGATGCAGCCATTCTCCGTGCACAAGAGATTGAAAAGAAAATAGATGACATATTGGGCACACCAACATCACGTTCCACAGCTATTTCTATGGGATACCATTCACTTTCCGATTCTATGAGACCCACTAAACTGATTATAGATCGTATTGTAACTCCACACAACCCAGGTCAAACTGCCAACCCCACTACCTCCCATATTATGTTTGTTCCCAATCCTCCCATGTCTTCCACACCTAGGGCTCAACCTTCAATTTATGTTTCGTCATTACCTTCTAGTTCCAGGGGGAAACCCCCAGCACAACCTACATTATCTAGCACCATAATTGTACCTAGTCTATGACAGACCTTAGGTATAGAGGAATCTACAGTTTATGTCCCTCCCACCCACACTAATGTGGTTAATTCCCCATCTAGTTCAGGTCATCCCTTGGGGGCATAACCTATAACCAATCAAACCTCTTGGGGTTATGGTTATACAACAAATCAAATAACTGTAGGAAACATTAATTATCCACCCAATGCTGCAGGAATGTCTTATGCTAGAATTCCATATCCTAGTAATACTTTCATGCCATGGGGGCAACTTAACTGGTCCTACATGCCAGCTATGGGGGGGATACCTATACATAATGTGGGATATAAGCCGAAGGACTACCTTATGGAGGTCCTCCCCCCGAGGGGCATAATGGTCCTGGAGGGCTTGGTGGCTTTCCTCCTAATGGTCCCAGTGGTCTTGGGGGGCCTAGTGGCCTTCCTCCTAATGGCCTTGGAGGGTCTTGTGTCCCTCCTCCTAGTGGTTCTAGAGGATTTGGAGGTTTACCTACTAGAGGTCTAGGAGAATCTGGTGGTGCACCTCCTGGTGGTCTCGGTGGTCCTGGTGATCCCAATGGTCCTGGTGGTTCCAAAGGCCCTAGTGGTCCTAACAGTCATGATCCTAGAAATCAACCCCCTATAGGAGGATTTTTCGGTAGCTCTTCATCAAAACATCCTGTCTATCAGTCTACTTACAGTCCTACTGGTAACTATATGCCATATCAATATTACCGGTATGTGCAACCTAACCATCAGTTACCTTTCCTAGAAACTTTGGACTTTCCTGATTTGTCCAAGCTGATTAATGATCCCATTCAACACAACCCCTCGTGGCCTCCCATTCTAGTAAAGTTACCATCGAACATTCCAAAGTTTGTTGGGAAGTAAGGAGATGATCCGAAAAACCATGTCATGACATTCCATCTATGGTGTTATTCAAACTCCCTTATGGATGATTCAGTTCGTTTAAGACTCTTTCAACGAAATTCAATTGGTACAGCCGCAAAATGGTATATTGAACTTCCACAACACTCGTTTGTGGATTTTGGCTCGTTGGCAATTGTATTTCTTACACACTTTCAACTTCCTATTCATTATGAAATGGTTGCTTATCTCTTAACTTCTCTACAATAGAACACATCCACTCACATATCTGATCATATCCATGAGTGGAGAAAGTGGGGAAGACTTATTAAGGCTACTATTCTAGATCAGTTATTAGCTGACTAGTTCACCAAATCGTTGTTGCCTCCAATTGCTCGAGATGTGGCTATGGGAGGTTTCATTACTAAAGAGCAAGCCATTAATCGAGCCCAATATCTGGACTTGGTCTATTTCTAGTCCGAAACTTTGTATGACTTGATTCCTCAAGCTCCTCGCCCAAGCATCGATCTTGCAAAGCCACCAATAGAAGTCCCTATTTATGGGATTGTTGGTTCAATCCAGTCCCCATCAGTAGCAAAACCTGCCAAGCAAATCGAGAGTGCCACCCCTACTCCTTTGACTCCTAAGTTTTCCACCGAGGTTAATTCTATTCAGAGTATTCAAACCTCTGGAAATAATAAAAAGAAAGGTAAAACTAAAAATAAAAAACCTAGAAACCAACAAAAGAACCCAAAACCAACCAACAATGATAATGATAAAGGGAAAAGAAAAGAAAAATATCCATGTCTGCTATGTGGAGGTGACCATTTAACAAAAGAGTGTCCCCACCAAGGCGAAATCACCCAATTTTTGAAAACAAATCCCGCACCCATAGTTCTCACGGATCCTTTTCCCTCTCAACAACAACTGATAGACCACATGTCTAATCAGGGAAACTCTAGTTCATAAGTGGAAATTCGTATGATGTCCTCAGATACCATTAGTCTGAAAAATCAAAGTCAAAATTATGACAAACCTGCAAATAAGAAAGAAGACCATTCTTCTTTAGGGAAAGCTCCCTCTACTGGTTCTCCCAAATTCTCCTCTAATATCCCCCTAGCCATCGAGAATCCTACTCTTGATATGATTTTTTGTCCACCCAAGAGTACTCTTTGGAAGGATTTTTTTAACCCTAATGCCCAAGCTACTCAATTTTACAATGTATTTGAAGATCTTGCTCAGGCACCATGTGCAATGTCTACCTTGGAAGTGCTCCAAATTTGTCCTACACAACCCAAAAACCTATTAACTACGTTAGGCGCTTTAGAACCGGACAATTCTAATTTGATTCATTTGAATGTCAAGAATGATAAGTATAGACAACCTTACAAACTTGCTTTCCAAATCATCACGAAAGTAATCAAAAATAAATTATCTAGGACTATCTTAGACGAAGGAGATTCACCTTCGGTTTTGTCCCTGTCTTGATGGAAAGCTATCAGCTCTCCTGAACTTGTAACATCACCTACGACTATGAAGGCCTTTGATGGATGAGGTTTCCAGCCCCACGATCTCATATTAGTCCTTGCAGTTGAGCTTGTGGGAAAAATTGTTTCTATTCAAGTAGAAGTAGTGGATGCCCCATTAGATTACAACCTCCTTCTAGGAAGAAATTGGTTTTACGCCATGACTGTTGTTGCCTCGACACTATTTTGAATAGTCCAATTTCCACATCTAGGGAGAATTGTTACCATTGACCAGCTTGATTTATGTATGCTGGATGTTATGACCTCTACAACTAATAACATCCCTATGTTAGTCGAGTCCCCTCCTCCTTACCATTAGATTGGGGTAGGCATGTTAAAGGATTCATCCCTTATGGGGATTTTTCTGTCCACTCCTCCTAAAACAGACACAGTGACAGTGAATATGATTGCGTCATTTTATTGTGACCCCAAGGGAAAACAAATTATTGAGTCCACCTCATTCATTCCACATGAAGAAATGTACAACACCATTCAAACTTTCTCCGATGATCAAACCGATGAGCTTCATCTGGTGGCTTCGGATCCTTACCACCTTCCTTAATGGTTAGAACAATCTCTTCCTATTCTAGATTATCTCTCTGAGGCTTTTCCTTTTGATGAGTCCATTATGGAGATTATGAATATGAATGAGTCCATATGGGAGGATCACCATCATAGATCCCTATTCCTCCCCAACACTAGTTTGGTTAACCATGGCTTTGCATCCTTGTTTTCCACTGATATTTTCAATGCACCTGTTAACCTAAAAAATCCCTCACTCAGATCTACATGGCCTACACCACCCATGCACATCCCTCTTTTCACCCCATTAGACCCCCACACCCTCAAAAAGGATTAAAAATGAGAAAAAGGGCTTAAAAACCCCAAAAAAGAGTCTAAATAACTCTCCTAGGGGCAAAAACCTCCAAAAAGGGGCAAAAACCCCTCAAAGGAGCCTAAAACCTTAAAAGGAGCTAAAGTTAGGGCAAAAGGGGATAAAAGCCCAAAAAAGGGGCTAAAGCCTTGACCAAGGGCCTAGAACCCTAAAAAACGCTATAAATAGAGGGGTGGGGGTCACTCTCAAGACACTTCTCCCTTGCATATTATTATGCTACCCATGGATGCCTTGAGACCCTTTGTCTCTCAAGCCACCCACATCCCCCCTCTCATCCATTCATTCTCCCATTGAGCCATAGCTCCTCCATTGCCAAGAGAGAGAGAGAGAGGTGCTTCTTCTAGCTAGGGCATGGTGGCTCATTCAACCAAAGAGAAGGTATAACTGTGTATTTTTTTTTGTTTATTTTATTTTATCTAACCCATTGCTTGTTTGCAAGTTTTAATTTTCTCTTTGTAGGTTTTCTGATATGTTTTTTGCAGGTTATTGGAGTGGAACCCTAACATTGTTTGTAGAGGGGTTCTCCATTTGATTTTTCAATACTATCTAGTTCCATTTTTGCTTTTCTTTTCTGTATTCCCAACCAGGAACCTATCCTTCTATCCTATAGAGGGAAGGTAGCCATTCCTTCCTTGTAGCAAGAGAGAAATCCCTGCTACAGAACTAGCGACCATACCAGGGCAATCCCACAGGATCCCTGGTTCTGTTTTTGAAAAAAAATTCAAGTTTCAGTTTGATTTTTACCCTAGGTTAATTTTTTTTTGTCAAATCTAGTTTAAATCCTATTTATTTATAGTTTATGTTTCTGTCGAGCCTCCACAAGGCAAATCCAAGTCCATTTGGCCACAATACAGGTTACTGTCGGTCGGATATGACTTAGGATCAAAAACACCCCCGGTCCGGAGTAGGTCGCACTTATCGGGCCTAAACAGGGGACTAGGTCACTCATTTAGGCCTCACAGGTGCAACCAGGTCACCCTTTTTCCCCCAAAAGGTGCGACTTCCTTCAGAAATACAAACCACTTATGTCTGCAAAATTTGAGTGACCCCCTCGCCTGTTTCTGGAAAAATTTGGCGACCCCCTCACCACATTTGACCCGAAACGTGCAATCTGTCACACAGAAGTTAGTTTTTAATAAGTAAGGACTATCATTGCAACTCAACTACCTCTATTTCGTTTATGTTTCTACTTATGTTAATCACAATTTCATGTATAGAACAAAGTGTAAGTTAAAAGATTTTAATGGGTTAATGAATATAGCTTAACTAAAACTTACCTAAAATCAACAACCTTGCTTACCCTTCCTCCTCTACCTAGTCATCACCCTTCAGGTTATTCTTGGATAAGAAGAAGGGCACAACTCATATAGTGATAGGCCCTTCACCCAATATTGTCTAAAACCACTAAAAACGGGTGACTTGGAAGGTAGAGGGGGTAGAGAAGGAGGGGTTCTCACGACGCTAATCATCCTCCCTGTTGACAAGCCTTGCATATGAGAGGTGACCTGTGGATATATGGATGGGCTTAGTCCCATTATGTTGAGAGCCCAACACCTTCTCTTGGTCGAAGAAGAATATAGGTGTAAGGTAGTCACCTAGTTAGGATATCACACTTGAGGGTAAAAAATGGTATTTGTCTACAAAATTTTTGTTTATTTATTGCTTTCAACAACAATATGATGAACTTTGTGGAATATTCATAAACCATTTGAAGCCACCAAATAACATAAACACATAAAGACATACACACCATACCACGTAAATCAACCCAATTCAGTTCATGATGCTGACAGAGCCACTAAAATTTGTAAATTTACACTAAGTTCAAAAAATTTGCAGTCTTTGAGGACATAAGTCCTTGAATACCTTAACCATGGGAAGTACTTGGGCTCAGCCTAGAAACTCATTGTGAGGAGTACCATGGGAACCCTAGAGTAGCTGGCTGCTGGGAGGAATTGCCAAGCGAAACGGGCAACGACCCCCACCGATTGAGTAGAATGCCCATGAGGAAAAATCCAAACGCTATCTTTTGGCAGTGTTGGTGGCTGAGTGACCACCTACAACCAATAGAAATCCATGGAAACCAGGGTCCAAAAAATCATTTCCACTAGTTTGATACACAAATCTAACACAAATGATCCCTCACGCTCTTCCTCACTCCTAAGAGACGAACCACCACAATTCGGGTCATTGAACCGACACCGTCAAGACTATTCTTGACGACCTCTCACACCATTAGAAGGCCACATAGGCTCTTATTTAGATTCAGACCCATATCAGTCTGAACTAGACCTACACACAAAACCATCAAGCCCCATGGCTAGTGCAAACCTGGATCCATTTTTCAGAATAGCAATTTCTAGTGGACCCATGCCCACACCACAAACTGTCACCAACAACCCTACAGGTTGCCCCAACATGGTCATGTAAACTATGATAAGTTAGCTGCCACCACCCATAGTGACCATCCAAGTTGTCCTACCTGCAACACTTGGGGGCAGTGGACCTTCCACATACACTGCCCCTCCTGTCACACATGGGGGCAGTGGCCCTTCCACCTACACTGCCCCTCTCATCATACACAGGGAAAGTGTCCCTTCCATCTACACTGCGCCTCCCGTCATACATGGGGGCACTGTCCCTTCCATCCACACGGTCCCTCCCACCACACTTGGGGACACTGGCCCATCCATAATGGTGCCACAAGCACCCCCAGTAATGCAGGTGCATTATGCACCTTCAAACCCCACCACCATACCTACCCCATATCACATCAACCTAGGGTCAAACTTGCCAACCACTTATACTATGAAACGATAACTTTATACAAAGAACGAGAACTCTACACATAAAAACGATGGTTTTTGCAAAAAAAACCAAAAACACCCCCTAATAGAAAAGTGTTGATACTAGTATACACGTTTTTTTTTCAGGGTAAAAAATAGAGCCATGGCGGAAACATCTCATACTGTTGTTTACAAAATCTTTAAAATCAACCCCTAAATTGGAAAAATATTTTTTTCTTCAAAAGATAAATTACAACAATTTTGAAACTTTCATATTAAACAAACAAAAATATTTCATAAATAATTTCACCACTCTAACCATATCAAATCAAAGAAATTATGACGTGATTCATAATGAAATCATATATTAGGCCATACAAGAACAAATAATTCATATAATATTCAAAATCTCCTTCAAAGTTTCAATTACAAACATCATACTAATAAAAAACATCTAAAATGTTTCATTTGAAATTATTCAAATTCATCCATAGAATCTGACACCCCATCAGAATCTACTTTTTCTACAGATGAAGGACTGGACGAATATGTAGATGACCCATATTCTTCTCTATTATCAATGGGTGCACCATCTGAGTGTACATTTATGCCCATCATTTCAGCTCTCATATTCCTTCTAGATCTACGACTTGGTTTGGCAGACTCTCATCTTGCAATTTCTTCCTTTGGCAATAACTTCTTGATAATCTCGATAGTTTTGAAGCGAAGAGTGTTTTTCTTTGTCAACTTGAAATCATAAGCAAGTATATCAAATTCCTCTAATATCAAGATTTCAATGCGGAGACGATTTATTTTTTTACCCTTTCTTTTTCTCTTTCTACAAACCCTTTTCTCAACCACCATCTCTACCTTGTACACACCATCAAATGTGTGTGTCTTTGTTGCATACCAATGTACTTCTATTGATACTACATTTTATTTATTTACCTTCATAACTTTTGCAATCCATAAAGAATAATCATGTGTATCATCTGTACCCAAAACTACATTCATGCAACCCTCCTCAATGTCTTTTACTGTGCCCCTCTAAAGGTCTTTTATCTCTCGACGCTTTGCAGATGATCTTCTAGAGCCAATATACATTTCTATTTCTTCTACTTGAGAAAACTTTACACCTTGAGGTTCAACATTTGTTTCCTCTTTTTTATTTGGTACTCTGTGTGGCCAAGTAAATGGAGACTTCAAATATATATCTCCATTTGTAGAGTTTGAAATTATGTTACTTTGTTCCATGAAAAAAGACACCCACCAAAAAGAATCAGCAACATCAAAGCACTCATATGTATCTTTGATATACTCTTTGATTTCTTCCAAGCATTGAGAAGAATCAACATCTCTATTGTGTCACCTTGCATTATGAATTTCTGAAGATGATTGCAATAACAATAAATTTGAAGCATACATTTCTCGATTTGAGATGAATTTAAAAAATGCCAAACTTGATGAAGGCCCCCACGAATTTCAAAAATTTCAAACTCAACGAAATCCCCCAAACCCTCCCAACCCATTTATCCCCTAAAAAACATTATACTAAAAAAAATTCAGAAAAAATAAAAATCCCCCAAATAATTTTACCCCCCTTACATTATTAAAAAATAAAAATAAAAACAAAAAACTCTCCACTCCCTTCTCCCTCACTTGATTCACCTTCCCGACCCATTTATCCCCTCAAACAAACATTATATTAAAATAAAATAAAAAAATCAAACTCTTTAGAATAATTTTAACCCCCAACATTATTAAAAAAAATTAAAAAAAACTAAAAAACCCTCCCAAAGATTATTAATAATTTTTTTTTTTTAAAATTAAGAAAAACACTCCACCAAAAATTATTAAAAATTAAAAAAAAACTAATAAAAACACTCCCAACATTATTAAAAAAAATAACAAAAATTAAAAAATACATGTCGCGCACCCATCCACCTTCCCTCTGCTCCACCTAGGGCTCCCTCCACCTCCTCCCTCCTCTCCTCCCCAACGTATCCTTTCCCCCACGACCTCCACATCCTCCCTCCGCTCCCCTCCACCCTCCTCCCCCTCTACCTTCCCCTTCCACCTCCTCTGCCATCTCATTAAGTGGAGCGCCGCTCCTTTGGGCGCCAAAGGGCTGCCAGTAAGGGGCGGCCCTTTGGCGCCCAAAAGAGCGGAGCACCACAAAGCATCAAAGGATCAAAATTATTAAAATGTCAATAGAGAATGGTAACAATGACCTAGAGAAATCTCATACATACTGAATTTATTGGGTTAAATACAGATCTGGACCATAAAAGGTGTATGCCCAATGAAAGCATTAGGAAACTGTGGATCCCAGTGTGACGGTCCATTAAAAAATCAAGAATGTTGCTATGTGACTATTCGTGCATGCAACAAGTGCTTCATGTTTAGCAAAGTATCCGTGCACCCGGAGCTAGATATCAGCATCTAAGAGTTAGTTACGCAAATTGTATATGGTTGATACATCTATCTAAAAAGTGTTCTCACGGATGCCACCTTATTGATTGTTATGACTATGATTATAACCTTCTTTCTTTACAATGCCCATGAGCACTGTATAATGTCTGTGGACCATAACCCATAAATTTCCAATGTTAAACATGAATGCCATAACCCTAGGAACGCCATATAATGCCCAAAAATGTTGCTCTTCTGCTCATACGTAGCTGGAAAGTCCTAGATTCTGTTCATGCGCAGCTGGAAATATATATGCAGCAAGCTATTTTGGTCACGTATACATGCCCAAAATCATGGCGGCAGAGAAAATGTGGAGTCCTCTACCACACAGACCCAACGAAGATGTGGTCGCGACTGCTGCAATGATGAGTATATGTTGCTCTGATATTAAGATCAGATATTGTTCCAATAATGAGATAAAGGTTGCGATTCTAGCAGTGCACATAGATCAGCTAGTATCACAAAGCTTACACACAGCGACCAAGAGAGAAGGGATTAATGATTCGATGTATTGAAAAGGCTGTCAATTCCATCCCAAAACCCTGCTATCCTGTGAGGAATAAATGCTGGTTGAGATGGTGTTTCATACCCCGAGAGGGATAACTAGAAATGGAAGTGGACCAGAGCACATTTCATTACCATTTGTAGGTAAAAAAAAATTCAATATAATGTTCAAAGTATTTTAGTTTGGTAGGTTAAAGTATAATTTTATATATGGGCAGTGATTGCCTTCACAAAATCGGTGTGTCAACTATAGAATGGTTCATGAGAATCACAATTTATTAACCAGAGTTGTTGGAGATTTATAAATTCCACTAGAAGCATGCTACCTAGGAGCAGTCAACGTTAGCCTCTAATATGAGCCGAATAATCAAATTCAATCTTAATATTATGCGTTTACCAAAATTTGTATATTCAAAAGTGAAGTAACTTATAATTATCTCTAAAATTGGATCAATCGATTCCACAAGTATGCCTTGGCTTTCTTTAATTCATTTGTATTTAAAGCAAATTGGGTCCTCAAAAAATGGTAAATTACATATTATAGCTTAATTTATATTATATATAGATGTTTTTGCATAGTTATATAGAAATTGCTTATTTATATGCTTGTCTTAATTAAATAATGATGAATGGGCAAATTTGTATAAAATAAATAATATATATATATATATGATTTTGATGGGATTAAAGCAATTATGTGAATTTAATATATTACTTAATATAGAAGCTTATATCAAATGGCTTAAAATGAAAAAATGAAAAAAAGTTTAAAATGCTTGATGGTGATTTATAGGAATCATATATGTATATGTAATTTATGTATATATGTATTATAGATATCATTTATGTATACATGTGTTAAAGTATAATTTTAATATAATGTTTAAAATATTTTTTTAAAGTATGTTTTTTTATGCTATTTGTTTTAACTATTTTTTTTGTTTGTGGTGGTTACGTTCAGTAATAGCATGCTCTTTAGAAAAAGGAAAAAATTGCATATTCGTTGGTAATGATCCACTACAATGCAATTAGATTAAGCAAAGAATTAATTTTATTCAAGTTCTTCCAGATGAATTGCAAGAAGTTGGTTTGAAGAAAGGAGAGTTTAGTGAAACACTTGTGGTGAATATCTCAAAAGAGCCTCAACCCCCATTAGGAGGGATGTCTAGAAAGGAGCACTTTGGGCATCTTGCATACATAAAAGGCCCAATGAAGATGACATTGATGTCTATGAGGAAAGACAAGCTCTAGAAAATTCCAGTTTCGATGAAGAATTGGCCTGCATGATATTGTTGATTAGTTTAATGTCTTGAAGAAAATGTTAAACTTGACAATTTTTTGATAAGATATATTAGTACTCTTTTGACTTTCAAACTTTATTTTAGAAAAAAAATTGTATATATATTGTTTTTAATATGATATTTACAAATATATGGTATATTTTTTAGTGAATTTATGTGAATCGTAACATTTTGGAATATAGTATGAAATAGTATCATTTTTATACAAAATATCTATGAAAATCTATTGAAAATGGTTGTAAATGTTTTTATTTTCTAGAATTTCTTAGAATTTTGTCAATAAAAAAGTTTATTTTGCCTATAAAAATGTCTTGTTTTAAAGAAAAATTTGCAAAATGTATATGTTTTTCAATATAACTTGCTTCTAAATGTATGTTATTCTGTTAAATGTCTAAAAAACACACTTGAAAATAGAAATAAATGATATTTTATGACGAAGATGATTCAAATGCCCCAAAAAATGCCTTAAAATGAAAATGTGTGATACTGGTATCAACCCTTTTTAAATGGAGGTAAAATTAGCTACTAAAATTAGGAGAGAGAAAAATGAGAACTGTGTCGAGTTCTCATTTCATAGTATAAGTGGTTTTCCTTTCATGGCTCATTTTAACTTTCCTAATTTGGCTCGATTGACAAACGACCCCATCCACCATCAAACCTTTTGTCCTCCTATGCCAACCAAACTCCCGTCAGATATTACCAAGTTTGAAGGGAAGGTACGGGAGTGCCCCCAAAATCACATCATGACGTTTCATCTATTGTGTTCATCCAATAGCATTGTAGGTGATTCAATCAGGCTAAGACTATTCTAACACACCCTCATAGGTGCTGCGGCCAAATGGTACATTGAGCTACCACAAGCCAAGTACCCAGATTTCAACTCCTTGGCTTTCATGTTCCTGCAGTATTTCCAACTCCTCATCAGATATGATGAAGGGGTGGAGATCTTATTATCTTGCTGCCAGAACACTGCGACCCATATAATCTACCACATCCATGAGTGGCAGTGATGCCATAGTCTATCTAAGATCCAACTCGATGACAGGATCTTCCTAGATTGGTTCTTCAAGACGTTTCTCCCACTCATAGCAAAGGACGTCGCATTCGAATGTCCCCAATCCGAAGAAGAAGCCCTCTTGAAAGCCTAATAGTTAGATCTGATTTGTGCATGATTTAGGTACCTTTACACTGTCATCCTAGACGCTCCCTGTGTGGGTACTTCCCATCAAGATGCACCGGGGGCATCCCATGCTACAGACGACATCATAGGCTCGGTCTCTCACCAACCACATCACTAACCAACACCACCTGTAGTACCACCACAACCAAGCAACACTGCTAGTGTTTCCTACCAAAACCAAACTTTGGACTATGCAAGAATGATGTCCTAGTCCAGAGCCACAACTTCTTACGCACAACCTGCACCACTGCAGTAGGCTTATGCCTTGGCTTGGACAACATAGAAATACGCGGGGAAAATTCCCACATTTGTGGCACCACCACCCACCCAAATCTATTATGCACCACCAATGCAAGTGGTTCAAGCCCATACCCCTACTCCACCTGCTCTATTGGGACAAGTGTTTGCACAACAAAACCATCCCAACCAACGAACCCCCAATAATCAACAAATGCAGGCTAGGAATAACCGACCTCAGAACTAAGGCAATAATCAACAGAAGGGAGGTGATCAACAACCAAACCCTCCCAGGTGATCAACAACCAAACCCTCCCAAAAATGCTGCGATAAACCGACCTGCCCCAAATCCTCCACGACCAAATGCACCGAGACGCAATGCTCCGTTGCATACAAACCAACTATGCACTCTCTGTGAGGTCTACGGGAACTACACATTCAAGTGTCCCTTCATGGGTTGCGCTAAGCAAGCCATTCAGAATGAGTTTCAACATGCCACCAACACAACGGACCAAGCCCAACCCAACCCAGCACCACAAGGACCTCCTCTTATGGTGCTTCAGAACCCATTACCAGTCCAAGGATTGGTGGCATCCGCAACCCCTCCCCAACCCAATCCAAATGCTTCGGGGCCACCTCCCATGGCCGAAACAGGTGTCCACCACCTGCTAGATATGACAACTGAAGAGGTCAACCTACACACCATATGAAATTAGTACGGAACCAACATTAAAACCACTAACAAATAAGTGGGATCTACATACAAATCGGTCAATGCACCTCTTCAATTACCCCCTTTCCCACACCCGCCCATACGTCGGGTTGCTAATAACACCATGGCTAGAGCTGCTGTCAGCTATAGCATCGTGGATGATTTGTCCCAAACACCAACTACCATGTCTGCTCTTGAGGTACTCAAAACGTGCCCAATGCAGCGGAAATCCTTACCAGCTGCCCTTGGGGACGTAGACCCCTTAGACTCCAAGTTGATCACATTTGACACAGAGAATGGAGAACTACACATGCCATCAGCAATCGCCTTTCAAATCCCAGTGTCTATCTGAAATTTGGTTGTGCACCAGTGCATAGTGGATGAGGGGGCATCTATGTGCGTTATGTCTACCCTAGTCTGGCAAAAACTTGGATCCCCAATTCTGCAACCATTCTCCACAACTCTATGGGCTTACAATGGCCATCCCACTAAAGCCCAAGGAATCCTCCCCCATGTCTCCATCACATTATCCAGGAAGACAGTTTTGATTGACATAGAGTTTGTCAATGCTCAATTGGACTATAACCTTCTCCTCAGAGGAATTTATATGTATGCCATGAGAGTTGTCGCATCACTGTCTTCTGTCTCATGATGTTCCCCCATGAAGGGAATATCGTGATGGTTGGTCAACACACTTATCATGATCCACAAGGGTTAACGACACCTGCCAATGTTATCCCTACCATCAACACCATTGAGCCACAAGGGATGACCACACACGCCAATGTTGTCCCTGCAATAAACACCATGGTTGACAACACACCAGCCTCCCCATTGTTGAATGTGGGCCCTGGGTTGTTTGTCGATACCACCATGATGGCTCCTTTACCCTTAGTGTCACCACCACTAACACAAAATGATACTGCAGACTTGTGGATGCTCTCATCCAACACCACTCCACCCAAACAATAGCCACAGCCACATCCCCAACTGTAACCACAACACCATCCACAGCTACAACACCAACAACAGGTGCAACATCATACACAATGATAACATTATGCATAGCCGCAACCACAACCTCATCCCCACATACAACCATCAGGGAGTTATTTGGGCTCCTCCCCAGTTCATACAATTCCCTTCCTCTTCCCCTTGCCTGGCGTCATGAGCAAGGCGGTAATGGCCACCCTCAACCTACCCAACTTTAGATTGGGAATTCCTGTGTGGTATCTTGATCCACCAACTCAACCACTGATTCCCCAAGTAGTCTTAACCCCCATACAACCCATCGTGGTTGAGTCTCATCCTCCACCCAGCCCGCAAAAACCAACCACTGCACCCACACCTACATTGCCCCACCCAAAATGGGTTAGGGGCAAGAATGCAAAAGCTTTTGCAGAACCTCAATAGATCCCACCTTGCACCATCTATAAGCAATATGGCCATCCAACTAAGAGCTTCCCTAAAATCCCAATGATCCGTGCACATTTGGATGCCATGGATACAACCAAAAAACTCCCTATGGTTGAACTTCCAACCACGCCAATAATCAGAAATAAGGCATTGAGAGCAAACCATGCTTGCACCCTTTACAAATTGTATGGACACTATCCTCACCACTGCCAATAATTTCCTGAATTTTCAATCACTTTAGCCAACCTCTGTCAACATTCCCTTGAATATGAGATCACCCTGATCGAAGAAGTTCACCCCCCACCTCCTTCTTCAGACACCATGTCCATTTACATGATGTCCAGTTCAATTGACCCGCTCGTCTCCACCTCCAACGACTATCCATTAGACTTGTCCCTTCATTTCTTTCACAATGGTGAGGAGATACTTGAAGCTTTAACTTCCCTGGAATAACCATGAGATGGCATGCACCATCACTTGTTCTTCCTCCTCGAAGAACTTGTGTTGTAGTCTGACCAGTTTTCCATGGAAACCAAAGATTTCATTCATGGGAAAGTCGATTGGTTCAAAAACCCCATCCTGACACTATACTTCTTCAAAGAAGGAAATATGGCCAACATATCACCAACCATCAAATTCAACATCTCAACCAACCTTGAGATTGTTGAAGAAATCATGCTGGGGGCATCTTGCTCCCCAAAAGAAGTCCCTGCCTATAAAGCTCTCTTCCCAGAATTCTGTGACATCTTTTCCTGGTCTTACACTGAAATTCCTGGCTTAGATCCATCCATCGTGGAACACCACATCAACACATGGCCTGATGTGTCCCCTGTACACCAAAAGCAACGGTCGATCCATCCTTCCAAAGTGGCCGCGGTCAAATCCGAGATAGAGAAGTTGTGCACAGGCAACTTCATCTACCCCATTTCCTACACCACTTTGGTTTCTAATCCTATTCCCGTGAATAAAAAATAGGGTACCATTCATGTTTACACTAACTTCCATGATCTCAATGGGGCATGTCCCAAAGACAACTTCCCAACACCCTTCATTGATCAGATTATCGATGCATGCGCCGGACATGAGGCCTTTCCCTTCATGGACAAATTTTTTGGATATAACCAAATTCAGATCTGGAAAGAATACTGTTATAAAACGGTATTCACAACCCTGTGGGGCACATTCACGTATTGTGTCATGCCCTTTGGCCTGAAAAATGCTGGATCCACCTTCCAGTGCGCCATGATGCACTACTTGTGTGACCTTGTTCACATCATGTTGGTTTGTCTCGACAACCTCATTGCATGGTCACAGAAGCAAACACAACACATAGATGAGCTGCGGCAAGTCTTACTAAGATGTCGCAAGTATGAAATCCACTTGAACCCTTTCAAGTGTGTTTTCTGTGTCCCAACAGGTCGTCTCCTAGGGTTCATCGTGTCACACAAAGGAATGACTGCTGATCCCTTGAAAGTCCAAATGACTTTCCCTCTAACGTCACCCCTTTGAGTGATGATGCTACAACTTGTATTATAGTCTTTTCCCTTTTCGTTTTACACATTTTTTCCAAAAGTGAGTCTTATGTATATTTTCCCCTCATTGCTCTAGATGGATCACACCTCAAACCGGTATATGGGATTTGCTGATGGAGCAAGCAAATGGTCTCCAAACCTTGCCTCGGCTAATGACATTCTAAACTGGCACATTCACAATCGCATATAGGAAACATACAACCATAACATCATGCATAATCATATCTAAAAATACACAAACAAGTGTAACAATACATCATCTAGGCATTGCATTCCACATCATCATTAAAAGACTCACATATATAAAACAATAAAATCACATCCACGTGCGTCAAAAATATATATATAAATAGATAATTTGCATGTCCAAAATATGTCCAGTACAAAATGACAAGCCACATATGTTTTTTTAGCGGGATATACATAGCGACACAAAAAATCCCAAGTGCACCAATGCACTAGGGCCAGCCCCACTAGGCTGCTAATCTGACTCAGACTCATCATCTGACTCAGTATCATCATTTTCCTCAGAAGACTCATCCTCTATAGGAAGATCGCCTCTCACCGCTCGATGAATGTGCTCACAGGCCATAGCCATCCTCCTAATCACAGAAGTCCACTTTGGAGGAAAAATATGAATAGAAGCAATCACATCATTGCTCAGATGCTGCCAGCCATCATCAGAGACCCCAACAGCAAGCCACTCCTAGCATTCCATCCATCTCCCACTATCGCCTATGAGGGTTCGCACTAGGAACTGCTATAGGAGCCATAGCAACTACCTGCCTCTAATGACCAGGTGGCGGGCGACGACCAATATCTACATACATAAACAAGGACACCATCAATCCACACATATCAACATACAACTATCAACCAGCTCAACTACAATATGTATAAAGATTAACATAAAAACATCATGCATACATACCAGCTGGCCCCCACACCTAGATGGGAGGTCGGGGCATCTAGGGGTCCCCATGACAGTTCATACCCGCATATGGGTACTCCTCAATCACCACTGGAAGCTGACGCTACTACTCTAACAGCTCCTCAGTAGAGAAGAATCCCACTCTACTGCCACCCTCTCGTATCATCATCTGGCACCACCAGTACATCCACAGCTCCCATGAACTTCTATCCTGCACAGCCCGGTGTGGACATAGTGTAGGTACTTTCTCAAAAAAGAAAGAACACAGAAAGGAGCCAAAACAAAATCCTGCTCTAGATGCCTTCGACTTGTTCAGCTGACATCGAACATCCTAAAGATACATCTGAGCCCACCCATAGTACATGCCCCCTATAGCATGCTCTACCAGCTGAAGCTTCCCTCCAGATATCTTGTGGCTCCCCATGGAACCCAAGATACGTAGCAGTAATGTCACCACCACCCATGTCGACAGGTCCTTAATGTCACAGATCATGATATAGGAGCCAAGCACATACGCCGTAGCATAACAGTGCCTATCACATAGCTCCTCCAATGTCTCCCTCCGAGACAACACCAGTGCCAAGTCACCAACAAATCCCAACATAGGGAGCCAAGTCAGGAAGTACACATCCACGAGCATGATCTCAATACACTAACCCTGGAAGAGGAAGACCTCCTTCTCAACATCCCAAAAGCTCACCAGTGTTTGCAACAACAAACACAAGCTCTTCATGAGGGGTATCCTCATGAACTTTAGTAAACCACAATGGGCCAGTGTATCATGCACAATCCTGTCTCATAATGATGCCTCCCTAAGGTCTTTACATTCTTCTCCTGCCACTTAATCTCAGATCCTGCACAAGCAAAAAATAGATGTCAACCACTGCTCTCATCAGAAAACATCACCTAGAGGTCAAGTTGTGCCTGTTTGGGAAAAATGAGTGACTAGGTCCCTGAAAAATTCCCTAGAGGTGCAACCAGGTTGCTTATTTTCCTTCAAAAGGTGTGACTTGGCTCCATGAAACCCCAACAAGCTCATGGAGGACCTCCGGGTGACCAAATGTAGAATGTAAACCACTAAAAAGAAGATATTTAGTGAGAGCTATTACCTGCAAGTCACGAAACTCGAAACCATCAGTCAAAACAAGAGAAATCAACAAATGAAGATTTAGGGCCCACCTCTCCAAGTCCATAGTGAACAGTGACAATGACACCTCACAAAGTGGTCCCCACCCTTATACATGCCCTATTTGACCTAATTTCTCCTGTTCAACATAACAGGACCATACAAAGTTAGTTTAAGATGCTGTTCAAGCCACTGGTTTCAGAATTCCGTCCTCTATCTCCATTAGAGGAAATTTCAACTCAAAATGGGCCTTTTAACTTTAACTCAAATTCCATGTCATCATGTGTTAGCCAATGAAATTGCTTTAAATTTGAAATACCGTATAGGTCTTAAAGACTTTTTTAATATAAATTTGGGGATAGGTATCATAAAAAAACTACTTTTTTTGTTTGTATTTTCGACATATATCCCCGTCTTTTTACTGAAATTTCGATCAGGAGAGCTCATTGGATGTAGAATTAAATTCCACATCCAACAAGTACCCACTCGGCATACTTTTGACAGACCCCGCTACCCCAAAAACAAGAAATACTTGAAAAAGCGTGATGATGATGTCATCATCACATTTTTTCAGGTATTTCTTGTTTTTGGGGTAGCGGGGTCCATCAAAAGTATGCCAAGTGGGTTTTCGTTGGATGCGGAATTTAATCATCGCATCAAATGAGCTCGCCCGATCAAAATTTGAGTAAAAAAACAGGGAGATATGTCGAAAATACAAACAAAAAAGTAGTTTTTTTCTTTTCTTCCTCCAAAATTAATAAATATTATTTTATTATTTTAACTATTATTTTATTAATTTTTTTAGGAGGCCCATTTTGAGTTGAAATTTCCTCTAATGCTTATGAGACCATCGTCTCATGTTTAACAAACAAATTTTGGGACCACTTCTCGAAAGTCGCCTCGATTTACAAACCACAACATGGCAATCCAAGTGTCTGTGGACGTGTACTTGTGTCACTCTTGCCTACCACTACTCATACAGGTTTTCAAGCCACTTCCCATTAAGGAACATCATTTTTTATAACATATAGTTGTCTACTCCATCCACCGCGCCTTATGCAGATATCTGGAGCATTGTACAACAAACAAATTATTTATCTTGCATGTATTTGGCATATAACTGCCCCCAGACTTTCACTCACATCACATGTAGTCAAGTCCATCCACTGAAACTCACAAAAAGCTCTCCTAACCTCTGTTTGAAAGCCACCTTGGTTTGCACACCTCTGCCGCACCGCTTGTGCCACCGCAATCGGTTGACCATACTAGAGTTTCCTTTAAGCTCTTTTCTGACTCCTAAAAGAATGAAAATATTGCCGGACGCAGCTACAACCTTTCCCACTCATTAAAGTATAGGAAAGGGCGTCTACATCATCTCGTTTATCTCCTTTCGTGGACTATGTAGACCATCAAATGAAAAGGACCACCTTGGCATATTCAAGCTAAGACCATTCCCCTCTTCATACTTTTATTCTTTCTCGGGAAAAGGGGCCAAAATTTACGAAAAATCTCACCATGGGTTGTTGTTAAGCTCTTTTTCAACCTTCTCATCAAGAAAAGATTGCTGAGCAAACTTGGTTTCGTTCATGCTTGTAAAAGTATCTGAATGATCATCTAGTCAGTATAGGTTTAACCTTTTCTGTCCTGATTGGAATACCAATGGTAAAGAAGTATCTCATCCCCTACAGGATGGGTGATCTCTCCTATGTATACTTTTATCCTTTTTGGGGCACAAGAGACTACCAACGAAAAAGAGACCCCACTGGAGTCTTCTTCGTGCTTTTAGACTCTCTAAAATTGAAAGCACCATCGAGCATTTAAATTCTTGAGATCACCAAAAATCCACGAGATCATACCACAATGGTGTCTCTAGACACCACCCCATAGAAAATAGTTCGATAGCATTCCCACTTTGGGTCGCCTTTGTTCAGAGTACTCTGCAACGTGTCTTCCTTGGATCCCATCAATATCAAAAGTGTCGACCAACCCCAAGTATTTCCCATCTGTAGTGACATCCCTAGTATTACAGTTATGATCCCATTCTCATGAGTTAGTTTCTTTTGCTGCCTTGTCTGCCCTGTCGTCATATTCTAAACAAAGGAAGTTTGAGTGTACTACACTCCCCCTGCCCCTATTCAATTCTTTCCCACCCCCCTCACATTCAGTGGGTCAGTTCGCAAATTGTCTCACATCTTTCAGTTATCTCCCTCGCACTTCTGACCAAGGAAAAACCATTGCCTTGACCAGGGGCAGGTCTCCCTCTATCGACGACAACAAATGTATTCCAAAGGATAGACCCAAAGGTCCCTGTATCCTGGTTTCATTAACCTCATTGATGAGTTCCTTGGACCACTTGAGAGGAGTCTTTAATGCCTCTTAGGATGGTTGTTTCTCACATGCTCGAATCCAACTACATCATTGTACCATTGACATTCATATAGGGTTTGGTCTGTGCAGTATTTGGTCGAAGACCCTAGATGTCACTTGACTCTAGAACATTGATGAGTCTACTCGAGGGACCTAAATAGGTTATGTCCCTTATGATTTCTGGGTTGCGTTGGAGACAGTGTTCAGAAGCCCCAACAATGCTTCTATATAGATTTATGATTGATGCAACATACTTGTACCACAGAGACTCTGACTCTCCATTAGCGAGTTCATACAGCTATATACCATTCTAGATCTAGTAGGACATCATTCATAAAGATATAGCATTCCATGACAATGCCATGTGTTACAGCTGATTTTACCACACATGATGACTCACACCTTTATGGCCTTCCCTATCCCTTTGCAGACTCTTTAGACCCCATGGACCATTTTTGTACCTTTGATGTTTCAAATATCATCCCTAAAAACATGAAATAATTTCCATAGGCTACTTTTAATCCCTTTCTTGTGTATATAGGCGGATTTGACCCTTAAACCCGTGTACATCAGGATGTGTGAAAAAGGCCAAATTCTTTTGGAGTTTTCCTTGATGTGGATCCAACTCACTTGTCTCCTGGCCTTCCATATGCCTTGAGATCACTCGGATTCAACCTTTCATTACCCCATTGAAGATCTATATAAGGAACCCTTTGGACACATTGAAGGGAGAGGAATTGAAGAGAAAGAAAACTATAGTCCATTGTTGCTGGAGCTTATACTTGAGTATGCATCCCTTTGTCCCTTGGAGCACTTTTGTATTCTTCCCAAGCTTTCCTTTTACTTGTGAGCTTGCTATGGAGAGATGGAGCATTGAATTAGTGGAGGCCCAAGTGGGGGGCTCAGTTTCTCTGATTAGCAGACGTGTCGATAGAGGTTGTCACTATTGTAATCTCTATTTTATATTAATAGAAATATCTTTTCTTGTCTAATAATGTGTGCTTAAATGAGTATTTAATCCATGGATGCTTTTAAATTCTTATATGTTATTGATTATATATGCTAGAGTAGGTATAACATGATTATATATAGCATGCTTGTCTTGTTTATTAAATGTTGAGGAAGTAATTTATCAATTCAAGCTGGAGTTGGAAATCTCAACGAGGATCCACATCAACCGTTTAGAATAAGGTACGAATCGAGATCCTTTAGTGTTAGATATTTAGTTTCTCTTGCATATAGGAAAAGATTGATTTCTAGAGTCAAGTTGTCTATTGTGGTACCCCAAGCCATAGGAATTTCTCTCCGTAATAGAATTGACGACTTTGCTGGGGATGTTCCTTGTTTTTCTTTGGGGTTTGGGGGCACAATTTGCTTGATATTCTTGACTTGCTCTTTGTTTCTCCTTGTTTCTATGTTGCATTTTATAGTATGTTCATCCATTGACACTCCCCTTTATTGGTTTGACCCTTGGCCTGCTTTTTACCACTGTGTTCTCTGTATACATAGGTTTTTGGCCAAAATTTGCGTACATAGATGGATTTTTGGCCAAAAGTTGCGTACACACGTAGGTTTTTGGCCAAAATCCACGTATACACGCAGTTTTTTGGCCAAAAGTCGCATATATACGTAGCTGTTCTTTAAACAGTCGCATACATCCTCCCTTTTGGTGAGTTTCATGTTGTGGGAAGTTGCTGGGTGGGTTGTGAGTGTGGTTGGGTCTCCCTTATTTCCAATGTTGTCTGTTGGATGCTTCTTTTGTGACCAGAGACCGCTTTTTCATTGATTTTTCTTTGAAAATATTTTTAGGCATTTTTCCTTTTTGTTTTTCCATTAGTGCATTACTCTTTTTTGTATTAGTGTCTTGTTGGGATTTTGTTTTATACTTTCTGCAAAGACTGAGAGTTTTAGATGACTTTTATTTCATTTTTTCATTCTTTTATATTGAAAAATACAAGGTAGTTGCATTTTCTTTTTGCATATGGATTTGAGGAGGTACTTGCATTGGATTTCTTGGATGAGATTTTTATTTCGGCTTTCATATAGGAAGGATTTCATTGACATCAAAGGAATGATGTTTAATGCATCTAATGTAGTGGCATACCCTGTTTTTTGTTTGACAAAGATTGCACTTAGCATTGTTTGTTATGGTGCACTTTTATTTCACTGCTAAGCCTTCATATCATTAGTTGCATGACCATTTCCCTTTGAGTAATTATAGCCAACTAAAATCAATGCATAATAAAATAAATTACACTCTTTTCTTTTATAGGGTGCACCAACAAGCTCAGGTTTTAGGGTCTTGGAATAGTTCATTGTGAGTAAATTCTCCAAGAACACTAAACAACAACATGTATGTGTCTGTCCAGGTGAGAGTGTGAAATTCCTTGGTATAATTAGTGTTTCTCAGGATCCTCCTCTTACAAGGGAGTTAAGCTCGAGGCAGTGTGAGTGGTTATGATTGGGATGACCCCTGGTTGTAACTGAGTAGCACTGGAGATATTTCCAGGATTGTATTCATATCTGGGGGCTCTTTATAGAGTTTTGGGATTTGCTACCCTGCCCATATAGCTGATCCCGCCTGTGACTGCCTGCTTAAGCATTGGTTATATTGAGGTGAACTTAGTTTTCTTACCTAGGTATCACAGGGGGTACTTGCAAAGGTTATTCTGTGAGTGTCTTGGCCAGGTAGAGGTTGGATAGCACAGTCTCTTTATGTGTTGAAACTGAGGGCCACTATAACTAGTTACATACCTCTGCGTGTAGTGTATCAGAGTTTCGATCCTCTCCTAGGCGAGACATACCTACTACATTTGGGAGCTCACATACCCTCCCTTTGGTTTGCTTGTATTTTGGTTGTATATTTTATTAGGAGTGTGCTCTTTGTGTGGTTTTTGGCCTTTGGGATCGTGGTTACTTGAGTATATTTATGCTCTCTTGATTTTGGGTCCTTTTATTTTCGGCATGCCTGGTATCCTATCACCCGTCCTTGGTCCTAGTACAGACCCTCGTGTTGGACTTGGGGGCATCACATCCCCTTATTGTGCTCATAGATTTGGGAGTATTCATATTCCTCCCTCTACTACATTTGTGGAGGATGTTGAATCCTTTCTCTCGGTATTTACATCGGTGGTCACCCTCACGGGGGTGGTAGTGGATGCATGAACATTGGTTCTACACCTTACATTCCTTTTTATGTCCCATCATTGACCGCATTGTTTCCTTTGGGTGCATTTGTCATGATCATTCCTCCCTATATCCTATAGTTTGGATTCTTTATTGACTTTTTTGGGTTGTTTTGGACTAATATAGTTTTCATGTGGGGCCCATTTTTGTACACTCTCTCTGAGGTTTTGACCCATTCATTCCTATCATAGGTATTATGTCAAAACTGGCATATAGGTTAGGATATCACATCTGCTTGCACTTATGCATTTTCTTATGACCGTTCCATCTTAACCTTAGGTATGAACCCATTTGCATGGTATCACAGAACCTTCATGTTGTTGTTAGAAGTGGTACTATGTGAATGGTAGAGCTTTCCTATACATGGGTATCCTAGTTAGCTCCTTGTTTGCATTTGGTTCCCATGCCGACAGTTTATCCTTTAGGGTGTGGGAGTCCGTGGTATATTATCACCATGTCATTTCGCAAGATCCTCATACTCCTCTTGATATTTTTGTTGGCCTGTTTCCTCAAGACTCCCTTATGTCAAGTTGTAATTGCATTATCATGATATTTTCCTGCCTCATTGAGCCTTATGCCGGCTTCCCTGACTTTGAGTATCATCCATATAGCCTGAGCTTGTCTCATGTCTAGCCACATAGACCCATTTTGTATATCCTTTATAGCTTGATTCCCTATTTTTACCGGGAGGGGACTTTCCCCCGAGTGTCGCTATCCTACTCATGTGTCCTTGCAGTGAGCATAGGTATGTTCCGCTACTTGGAACTAGTTTGTTTGTCCCTTGAAACTCGTCTCCTCCTATTCTATAACTATAAAGCGATTTTATTCTTTTTCAAGCTTTTCAAATATTTGAAAAAGTCCAAAAAATTTAAAAAACCAAAAAGCCGGAGAAGAAAATATGTTATCTTTGGCAGCAGTTGAGTCGTGTCTCCTTCGAACAGAGCACTGTATATCACATCCGTTGGTTGGTTTAATAGTTTAACTTCAAGAGTTGTACTCATTTATATAAGTTTATCTCCACCGATTGGTTAAGCTTCCAGTCCCTATGGAACCTCTGTCGATGCCTCCTATGTCACAGAGATGTCCCAGTTTTGTATATCGAGTCTATGCTGCCTACATTGAGTCACCATTCACCTTTATGCTCTTGTTCGAAGGAAGTTGAAACCTGAGTTGGCCATTCCTCAGTTATCTTGACTTTGCATGTCGACCATTCCTGGTATAGTTACTGGTTCGTGCACCTTATGATCGAGTCCTTCCACATTATACAGCTTTGTTGAGTAGCTCGTGTTGGATGATGGGGGATGCCTTAATGCCCTCCTTCTAGCAGATTTCATCCCATCGACTTCAGATCATTTATTCTGGGATAGGAATCTAGAGTCATTTTTTAGTTCCTTGAGACTTGCAGTCATTAGTGGTAGGTTCTCTCGCCATAGACAGTTTTTGGGAATACATCAATGTCCTCTGATCGATGGATTCTCTCAAGTTTTCTACCTCAACACATGTATTCACACTTGTTAGTTTTCACTCTAGTACCTTGATTCCCATTTTCATTATCAGTGGGTGATCTCGCGTCTATTAACAGTATACATCAATGACCGGTAATCAGACGATGGACTACTGTGTTCGACCTCGACACCTCTATTCACATAGTAGGACATGTACTCGTAGCATTTTGTGTAGAAGACCTTCCATATTGGTGGAATATCTTATATGATACCTCCTTGATCGTGCCAGTGTTCATGAGATTTCAGCTCTCGTGAATTGATTCCAGTATATGTCAGACATTTCCAGCCATTATGGAGATCTTGATCCATTATATATCTTCAACCTTAATGGAGATCATGATCCTTTGTATATCTTCATCATGGATATTCTGATCTATTTATATTGTACATGCCGATGACCACACATGTCATATTGTATCATGCCTATTCATGGCCATTGTACTCTTATGTATCCGAGACTACTGTATCTGCTTGCAGTTATATGCAAAGATTTATCATTGTATTGTACTGATTGGATGGCTAGTTCTTCCACTAGTTTCTTCATCACTCCACTTCTAGGATGGACTTATAATGTATTTCAGCCATCGTATGACCCCTCTAACCTCACAAATTAGGGGGCATCTATTACAGCTGATTTTACCACACATGGTGAATCACACTTTTATGGCCTTCCCTGTCCCTCTGTAGACTCTTTAGACCCCATGGACCATTTTTGTACCTTTGATATTTCCAATATCATCCCTAAAAACATGCAATAATTGTCATACGTGACTTTTAATCCCTTTCCTGCATATATACATGGATTTGACCCTTAAACCTGCATACATCGGGATGTGTGCAAAAGGCCAAATTATTTTGGAGTTTTCCTTGATGTGGATCCGACTCACTTGTATCCTCGCCTTCCATATGCCTTGATATCACTTGGATTAGACCTTTCATTACCCCATTGAAGAGCTATATAAGGAACCCTTTGGATACATTGAAGGGAGAGGAATCAAAGAGCAAGAAAACTATAGTCCATTGTTGCCAGAGCTTACACTTGAGTCTACATCCCTTTGTCCCTTGGAGCACTTTTGTGTTCTTCCCAAGATTTCCTTTTTCTTGTGAGCTTGCTATCGAGTGATGGAGGATTGAAGTGGTGGAGGCCCAAGTGGGGGACTTAGTTTCTCCGATTCACAGACGTGCCGATAGAGGTTGTCACTATTGTAATCTTTGTTTTATATTAATAGAAATATCTTTTCCTATCCAATAATGTGTGTCTAAATGAGTATTTAATCCATGGATGCTTTTAAATGCTTATATGTTATTGATTATATATGCTAGAGTAGGTCTAACACGATTATATATAGCATGCTTGTCTTGTTTATTGAATGTTGAGGAAGTAATTTATCAATTCAAGCTGGAGTTGGAAAGCTCAATGGGGATCTACATCAACCATCCGGAATAAGGTACGAATCAAGATCCTTTAGTGTTAGATATTTAGTTTCTCTTTCATATAGGAAAAGATTGATTTTTGGAGTCAAGCTGTCTATTGTGGTACCCCAATCCATAGGAGTTTCTCTCTGTAACACCATGGGTCGAATGTAGCACTTCTTTAGATCGGTATTGTATTCAGCCTCACATTAAGGCACCCATTATTGTATCATTAGTTGTATATGATTGACTCTTGTATTTTAGAGCATAGATCAAATTATTCTTTTGACATTGTCACGAGCATGGGGATGCCTACCTCATCCATATACATGTCACACATTATTTGTATGTCACCCATTGATGGAAACCATATTAATACAAAAACCAAAATCCACCGTGCCCCAGCCTCGGAAGCACCACCTCTTCATAGCAAATCCTATGATGTTCGTCGGCCATACAAAGAGATTTTTCCCACACACATCAGGGGATAATCTGTTAACCCAAAAAATCCCTCACTTAGCTCTACATGGCCTACAGCACCCAAGGACACCCATGCACAACCCTCATTTCACCCCATTAGACCCCCACACCCTCAAAAAGGCTTACACGTGAGCAAAAGGGCTTAAAAACCCACAAAAAAGAGCCTAAATAACTCTCCTAGGGGCTAAAACCTCCAAAAAGGGGCTAAAACCCCTCAAAGGAGCCTAAAAACCTAAAAGGAGCTAAAGTTAGGGCGGAAGGGGCTAAAGCCATGACCAAGGGCTTAGAACCCTAAAAAAAGCTATAAATAGAGGGGTGGGGTTCACTCTCAAGACACTTCTCCCTTACATACTATTATGCTGGATTCCTTGAAACCCTTTGTCTCTCAAGCCACCCACATCCCCCATCTCATCCATTTATTCTCCCATTGAGCCATAGCTCCTCCATTGCCAAGAGAGAGAGAGAGGTGCTTCTTCCAGCTAGGGAATGGTGGCCCATTTAGCCAAAGAGAAGGTATAACTATGTATTTTGTTTTTTTTATTTGCTTTTCTCTAACCCATTGCTTGTTTGCAGGTTTTCATTTTCTCTTTGCAGGTTTTCTAATATGCTTTTTGCATGTTATTGGAGAAAAACCCTAACATTGTTTGCAGAGGGGTTCTCCATTTGATTTTTCATTACTGTCTAGTTCCATTTCTGCTTTTCTTTTCTACATTTCCATCCAGGAACCTATCCTTCCATCCTATAGATGAAAGGTATCCATTCCTACACTGTAGCAAGAGAGAAATCCTTGCTACAGCACCTCAAAGTCCAATATTGTTGCAAGACAGATTTTGAAGGAAAACTTTGCAACATTACTCAAACAAATCCGATTGACATATCAGCCAAGCCTGGTACCATCGAGCATGTTCATGTTGGGAAGAACTGCTCGGTAGATGAATATGAAGCATAAAAGACACTTTTCAAAGAATTTTGTGATATTTTTTCCTGGTCTTATGAAGAAATGTTAGGGATAGACCCATCCATTGTGGTCCATGAAATTAAAACCTCTCCCACGGCTAAACCTGTCAGGAAAAAACTAAGGCAAGTCCATCCATGGAAGGCCATAGTTATTAAAGCTGAGATAGAGAAACTTCTCAAAGATGGGTTTATTTATCCCGTACCTCTAATGGAATGGGTATCGAACATTGTTCCTGTCAATAAAAAGCAGGGCACCATAAGAGTTTGTATCAATTTTAGAGACTTGAATAAAACTTGTCCCAAGGACAACTTTCCTACTCCACATATCGATCAGATTATCGACAACCGTGTTGGAAGTGTCATCTTCTCATTCATGGATGGCTTTTCTGGCTATAATCAGATTGAGATATTACCCACCGATCAGTACAAGACGGCATTCATTTTCCCATGGGGAACCTTTGTGTATAGGAAGTTACCTTTTGTCTTGAAAAATGCTAGAGACACTTTCCAACATGCAATTTCTTATACGTTTCATGATATTAAACATATTGTTGAACCGTACCTTAACGACCTCCCTGCTCATTTACAGCGACAAGAGGGCCACCCTAGTCATCTTAGAGATATTTTTGTGAGATGCAGTCATTATAATATACGGCTCAATCTGCATAAATGTGTTTTTTGCGTTGAGACAGGACATCTGTTAGGTTTTGTGGTCTCTAACGATGGCATCCAGATAGACCCTTTGAAAATTGCCGCCATTTTAGCTCTACCAGCCCCAACCAATCTTCTCAAACTCTAAAGTTTTCAAGGGAAGGAAAAATTTCTCTACCATTTCATGTGCAATTTTGCAGAGAAAACACACGGTTATATGTGTCTCCTTAAGCAGGACACTCTGGTCTTCTCGGATGACCAAGCCCAACGTGTTAGTTTTTCATCACATTAAGCTAGCATTATGATCTTAGGATCTTTTCACTGAGAGAATAACAAGCACAACAATAAAACATAAGCACATCAAAAGAGACAAGAGACACAAAGAGTTTTCCTCGAGGAAACCATAAAGGAGAAAACCCCACAACTTCCTTAGAGATAAAATCAGCACCAAAACAGTAAGAGATCTCCCAAAATAGCAGTAGTCTTCTTCTTCTGTCTAGCCCCGGTATTTCCTTCTTCACTAGTGTGCCACACTTGAGAGAGTGAATGATGTGTGTGATAAATAGAGAGTCTCACTCTCTATTTATCTTCTTTCGTTCACTTGAATTACATTTTCACACATAGGCTTGACCTAACAATTACTTACCCGAGCCTACACCTTAATTAGTGTATAATAACTCAAGTGCCCCGAAGCTGTGGGGACTTACCTAATGACTTGATAAGACTTGTTTACATTATTAATCATCCTGATAAGAACATCGTGGAAAGACAACATGACTCAAATACATAATAGAAACATCCCAGAATAAACATCGGGTTACAATATACAAGATACATAGAAGAATACATTCCGAAGTTACATATACATCAACACTCCCTCTTAACTAGAAAGGTATTCTTTCGACACGGTTTTCAACACTGGTCTTCTTCTCTGTATTAGCTGGATCATCTCGTCTTCAAGTCATCTTTGTCTACAAGTCATCTTCATCTGCAAGTCATCTTCATCTCCAAGTTATCATCGGATCTGGATCATCTCTCGATCTAGATCATCATCACTGGACTGATCTGGATCATCATAGAACATCATCACTGGATCTGGATCATCTCTCGATCTGGATCATCTCTCGATCTGGATCATCATCACTAGACTGGATTTGGATCATCACTGCTGGATCATCATTACTGGATCTCGATCATCACTCGATCTAGATCATCCCTGGTGCTATCTCACGATTCTTCTCATCACAGGAAGTTCTACAGAGCCAGCCCTTTTTCATGCTGGTTGTAGGCCTACTCCTCATGTAGGTCTTCACCCAGCACTTACATCTAACCTACTCATCAAAAAGGCATGCCCAGCACTTACATCTGACCTACTTGTCAGAAAGGCCCAACACTTACGTCTGATCAACACATGATGCGAAGACTGGCTCAATCATATCTATCTGATCAACACATGATGCTAAGATAGATACTGCACTTACGTATGATCAACACATGATGCAGAGACTGGCATAGCACTTAGGTCTGATCAACACATGATTTGAAGACTGGCTCAATCACCTCTATCTGATCAACACATGATGCCAAGATAGATACTGCACTTACATCTGATCAACACATGATGTGAAGAATGGCACTGCACTTATGTCTGATCAACACATGATGCGAAGAATGGCACACCACTTATTTCTGATCAACACATGATGCAAAGACTGGCTCAATCACCTCTATCTGATCAGCACATGATGCGAAGATAGATACTGCACTTACATCTGATCAACACATGATGCGAAGAATGGCACTGCACTTACGTCTGATCAACACATGATGCAAAGACTGGAACAGTACTTACGCCTGATCAACACATGATGTGAAGACTGGCTCTGCACTCACATCTGATCTTGTAGGAACCAAACCTACAGTCATATTATTATGGCCCCCAGTTCTCCTCGACTAAGCTACCTGGTAACTGACCAGGTGCCTCCATTCTCCTAGAGAATGGCAGTTGCCCTTACATCCGACCTACTCGTCGGAATGGCCAACACTCACATCTGACATGGAAGGAACTAAATCCTTTAGCCATGAACAGAATGGTTCAACCCTTACATCTAATCAAGTGGGAACACATCCCTCTATCACATCAGAATGGCTACTCAGCCCTACACTGAGTGTTCCTGGTAACTGACAAGGTGCCTCCATTCCTAGAATGGCAATTGCCCTTACATCTGTCCTACTCGACAGAATGGCCAGCACTCATATCTAACATGGAAGGGAGCAACCCTCTCACCATGACAGAATGTCTCAGCCCTTACATCTGACCATGGAAGGAACCAATCCTCTCACCATGTCAGAATGGCTATGTGTTTCATCACTTTCTCTAGGAGGAAGCCTCGATCTGGAGAACACCAAGTCTCTCTCTGAAGTACTCGAACTTCATCCTAGCCAATGGATTCTTCAATACATCAGCTATTTGTTCCTCCTTCGCAACATACTGGAGCTTCACTTCTCCTCTCTGCACCATATCCCTGATATAGTGATACTTGATCTCGATATGCTTCGACTTGTCATGGAACATTGGATTCTCTAACAACTTCACGCAACTCTGGTTGTCACAATGTATACAAGTAGCATCCAACTGGAGATCAAATATATCAGACAGTAGCTTTCGCAGCCATACTGCCTCACAACTAGCTGAACAAGCTACGACATACTCTGCTTCAGCTGTACTCAGTGCCACACAGGATTGCTTCCTGCTAAACCAAGAGATCACACCTGATCCCATACTGAAGCAACATCCTGAAGTACTCTTCCTGTCGATGGCACTACCTGCCCAATATGAATCAACATAACCCTCTAGGTTAATATTTTGATTCGCATCGTACTTGATCCCATAATCAACTGTACCCCTGCATGCTTTGCAACCATCAGGTGAAACTGTCTCAATGTGTTCACAACAAAGCAAATATCTGGTCTCAGGTACATCAAGGACCCAATCATCTGACAATACATCGTAGCATCAACCGTCTCTGATGAAGCATCACCCAATAGCTTCATGTTCGATGCCATCAGTGTGGTCATAGCCTTGTAGTCCATCATCCCAAACCTCTTTAGGATCTCTACTGCATACTTCCCTTGTCCAAGGAAGATTCCATCCACACTCTGCCACACCTCCATACCTAGAACAATAGTGCATCGACACATAATAGGAGCATCACTGGTCTTCCGTCTTCAACCTTGAAGCAAAGGTTGGAATCCTCTTTACTCTCAGTATATCCTAGAGTCATCAGTAATCTGACCATCCTGTCATACCATGTCGAACCTCAATATATTCTGTAGTCACTTCCTCTGAAGCTGAGCATCATACTCCCTCTGTCTTCTGTTCTCTATGCACTGAAAACATTCTGTACTAGAGTGACAAGTAGCTTCCTATGCTACTAATATTCTATGTGACCATCTAGTGTATAGACTTACATCTTCAACCTTGTAGAAAAGGTTAAGATCTTCATCAGGCTCATCATGTATGTGTTTAAACTCTTACTGGCTGCAAATGTCTCTTCGTAGTCTAGGCCTTCTTTTCGTGAGAAGCCTTGTGCTACGAATCTTGCTTTGTATCCCACGATGTTTCCATCTACTGCATGATGGAACTATGAACTTCTCTTCAGGTCTCGATACTGCACCCTGACATCATTCTTCTTGAACTGATCTTCCCTTTCTTCTTTGTGGCTGGAAGGTTCTGCATCAATGATGTCACTGTACTCGTCATATTATTCTTTGTCTTTGAACTATCGTCACTTGTTCTTCGGAACAAGTATTCATTCTTCTTTTCTTGTAGGTGATTATGTATACGATCTTTCCTACAAGTCAAATACATTTGTATGGTTAGAAACATTTCATAAGGAATATTTATACTGGCAAGCACTTATGCATAAATAAATGATCATGCAACTATTTTAGCCAATACAACATTCATCCATATCTCACTGAAAATTTCTAGATGCCTTCCATGTCCACCAAGACAACATTGAGATTGTGCACTAATCCAATATGTCAGCAAAGAGGTTTCATTCTAGATAAGTAGAAATGGAGAGTTGTATAGCACCATGAGCTACTTACCCATCACATGCATATTAGTAGTATACTGTCATTAATGAAAACATCCTATCATGCATGATACATCAACTGAATATAAAAAAATGCATAACAAAACAATATCATGAAATGACAATTGAATACTTATCTTTATTTGTTTCATGGGTAGACTGCTTCTTGATCCTTCAGCTTCATCATCTTCTTCATTCATGGTACAATCGTTTCTTATCCAAATGATAAGGAGGATAAGAAGTTCTTCAAGAGTTGAGTTCTTCATATTCCTCATTTCTTGAGGGATCTTCTTTGGATGGTGAGATCTTGATCTTCAATTGTTCCCATATTCTCTTCTCTCCTTATGATTCAAGCTTCTTCTTCTTCCCAAAGTCTGCTGAAAGTAATCACTTCCTTCTGGCACACTTCCTCACATGAATGAATCCCATGATCCTGGGAGGCCATTCAAGGTGGCCATCACCACTTCTGCATTCTTCACTTCTGCTTCAAGTTGTTCTTGATTTGAGAGACTCTCATGACTACATGGTCTCTGCATTCTAGACCTTCACATTCTTCAACTGGTTTCTTTAGGTCATATTCTGATTTTTGTTCTTTCCTTCAAATAGCTTGAAATTCTGGAAGACCTTCAACAGCTTTGCTTGCAATAGGTAGTGCTCTGAAATGCACATGTGCAAGCCTTCTATGCCAAATCTCATTTGGCTCTACTATGTCATGGATCAAGGCTTGTTCTGGATGGCCCTTCAATTTGTACAAGCCTCCTTCTTGTTCTCTAATCACTACCGCATCATCGATAGTCTTTCCTTTTGGCCACATGATGACTTGACCATCTATGAATGCCACCCGCATTCCTTTTGCATCCAATACTGAAATGGATAAAAGGTTCTTCTTCAGTCCTGGAACAAACAATACTTCTTTCATTGTTAGAGACTTACCAGAGTCTAGCTTGTATGAAGATTCCCCACTACCTTTTATTGGATATTGGTAGTCATCTCCTAGTTTCACCTTGTGAGGTGATTCATGTTCTGACAGTCTTACAAAGGATTCCTTGAATCCCGTCATATGTTTGGAAGCCCCACTGTCTATAAGCCAATCATCACTTCCATGAGTAATGTTACCTATGAGAGCTGATATCATAACATATTCATCCTCACTTGAAGAATCTTAACTTTCATATTTGGATCTCTTTTTGGATGGTTCATCATCCTCTGCAGCATGAGCATGATGTCTTCTTTGGCCTTGACCAAGTTCTTCTTGTGAAAGGATTCTAACCTCGTCTCCCTCTGAAACTGGAACCTTTATACTCATGTAGGTGTCCAATCTATTTTCTTCAGAGAGATCATATACTTCCAGGCTTGGAAGTTGTCAACTTCCCCAATCTTGTCACCAAGCTGATGTGATATATCATATTGAAATGATAACCTCGAATGAAAATAGCAAAGGATTAGATCTTACCGATTTGAGGTGTCTGTCCTTGTCCCGGAGTTCGCTGATCTAGGGTTTGTCACAGAAACCCTAATTTTCAAAACTTGGAATCTTTCAGATATGATTGGACAAATATATAGATCTCTTAAAATGGAGCTATCTAATGTACTCCTTTTCTGAAAATAGTGGAGGGAAGCTCCCGGAACAGGAAGCCCTAATTTTCCAATTTCTTCTGCAGAAATGCATGTTACTGGTTTTGTTATATCTCTGACATTACTGATCCTCTGTATCTGAAATTTCGCACTGAGGTAACCTCACATGTACTTGATCCAACACCACAAGTTTCATCAGAATTGGTTTCACCATTTGGGATTTATGATCCTTTTCTGAAGGTGATCTGTTACAGGACTGTTCAGAACAGCGAAGTTGTACGGAATGCCACATGTCACTGGTTCATCTTCTAAGTCTGATATTCATACCACCAAAATTAAAGTCCATCCTCTTTCTGGAACATCTTTAGGAATTCCATTTGGACCTCTGTATCCCAAGATATTGCAGATCTCCCCAGATGTCATGTTTTGAGATGAATTCTGGAAGAGGCTGGAACCCTAACTTCGAGAGATCATATCTCCTGGAATACAAATAATTTGAGTCTTATTTTTGGACACAGGCTTCATAATGACTTTAGCTTCGGACCCTGAAATTTTCCGCACCTGAAAATTCTCCAATATTGGAATACGGTGACTGTACCAAAACTTATCAGTTTTAGTATTTAGGGTTTCTCTAGCTCGAGGTCAAACTAGGCTTTGACTTTCCCAGATATTTACCCATCCAAATTTCTTGATACAGGTCTCTAAAATTCAGTTTTGATGAGTAGAACAATCCTATGTTGGTCTCACTCAAAAATTCCTCTTCTGTAGAAAGCCCTAATTTCCACATCGAAACTGAAAATGCTTGAAATTGAATTCCGCTTCGACAAAAAGATGCACCATTCAATGGAGAGTCATCCTAGCATACTTTTCCTGAAAATCTGTGGAGAAAGACCCAAAAAGTAAGAAGCCCTAGATTATGTAGCTGCACAATGTCTTCTTCTCATGTTAGCTCTGATACCATGTTAGTTTTTCATCACATTAAGCTATCATTATGATCTTAGGATCTTTTCACTGAGAGAATAACAAGCACAGGAATAAAACATAAGCACATCACAAGAGACAAGAGACACAAATAGTTTTCCTCGGGGAAACCATAAAGGAGAAAACCCCGCAACTTCCTTAGAGATAAAATCAGCACCAAAATAGTAAGAGATCTCCCAAAACAATAGTAGTCTTCTTCTTCTATCTAGCCCCAGTATTTCCTTCTTCACTAGTGCGCCACACTTGAGAGAGTGAATGATGTGTGTGATAAATAGAGAGTCTCACTCTCTATTTATCTTCTTCCGTTCACTTGAATTGCATTTTCACACGTAGGCTCGACCTAACAATTACTTACCCGAGCCTACACCTTAATTAGTGTATAATAACTCAAGTGCCCCGAAGCTGTGGGGACTTACCTAATGACTTGATAAGACTTGTTTACATTATTAATCCTCCTGATCGGAACATCGGGGCAGGACAACATGACTCAAATACATAATAGAAAAATCCTGGAATAAACATCGGGTTACAATATACAAGATACATATAAGAATACATTCCGAAGTTACATATACATCAACACAATGCACTTTTGATAATATCAAACATGCTTTGACTCATTCACCCGTGATACACCCCCCATATTATTCAAATGAATTTCTCTTGTATATTTATGCCTCCTCTACTACCATCGCTATGGTGTTGGTTCAAGAAAATCCCAACGGTCAGGAGCACGTGATTTACTATGCTAGTAAGAATCTTATGGATTTTGAAACTCGATATTCACACGTGAAGAAATTGTTGATATAATTGTAACTTCAGAATGTATTCACTTGTATATATTATGTATTATACCCTGATGTTTATTCTGGGATGTGTTCACAATGTAATTGAGTCATGTCATGCCCCGATGTTTCGATCGGGTGTTTCTATAATGTGAATAAGTCATGTCAAGTCATTGTGGATAACCCTCCTATTTGTCAAGGGTTAAATTCCCTGGATTTGTGGGGCCATAGGTTTATTAGACTATCCTAGAGGATTGAACCCTAGGTAAGTCATTGTAAGTTGGGGCAATAGTCCCCACCATTGTTTTAAGGATAACCCTCCTTGTTGGTCGGAGGAGCCAAAGTCCCCAGAAGTTGTGGGGAACTAGGGTTATTAAACACTCCTAGAGATGTCATCTCTAGTAAGTAATTATTAAGTGAGGCTGACATGTTGGAGTGGGTTTCAAGTGAACAAAAAAATATAAATATAGAGTGAGACTCTCTATTTATCACACACACACTCACTCATTGGGATGCATGAGTGAGAAGAGAAAATTTCTCTCAATGTGAGAGAGAGAACAAGCTGTGGAGATCATCTTTTATATTTTTGGGTTTTACTACTGCCATTGGTGCTCATTCTATCTTTGAGAAAGTTGCAGGGTTTTATCCTTTATGTTTTTTCCAAGGAAAATTCTTTGTGTCTCTTGTCTCTTGTGTTTTATTGCTGTGCATGTTATTCTCTTAGTTAAAGATCCTAAGATCATAATGCTAGCTTGAATGATAAAAATATAACATGGTATCAAAGCTAACCTAAGAATAAGACATTGTGCATCTATAGAAGCTAGGGATTCTTACTTTCTGGGTCTCTCTCCACAATCCACCAAAAAAAGTATGTTAGGCTGACTCTCCATTGAAGGGCGCATCTTTCTATCGAAGCAGAATTCAATTTCAAGCATTTTCAGTTTTCGATGCGAGAAATTAGGGCTTTCTACAGAAGAGGAATTTTTGAGTGAGCTCAGCATAGGATTACTCTCCTCATCAAAATCAAAGTTTAGAGACCTAGTTCAATATTTTTGGTTGGGTGAAACTCCAGGAAAGTCAAACCCTAGTTTGACCTTGAGCTGGAAAAAACCCTAAATACTAAAACTGATAAGTTTTGGTACATTCTCTATATACTAGTATTGGAGAAGTCTCAAGAGCTGAAAATTGCATAGGATGACAATAAAATACTGATTTACACTGCATCCAAAATTCAGCCTCAGATTCACTATATTCTAGGAGAGATGATCCCTCCAAGTTAGGGTTCCATCCTCTTCTAGGATTCATCCCTAAATAGGACACCTAGGGAAAATTACTATATATTGGGATAAAAAGGTCCAAATGAAATTCCTAAATCTGTTCCAGAAATGGAATGGACTGTACTATCTGTGGTCTGATTTTAAGACCCATAAGACGACAAAATGACACATGGAAGTCCGTACAACGTCATTGTTCTGAAGAGTCCTATAACAGGTCACCTTGGGAAAACGATCATAAGTCCCAATTGGTGAAACCAATTCTAATGAAACCTCTATTGTTGGAATAGGAACATGCAAGGATACCTCAGTGAAAAGTTTCAAATAAAGAGGAGTAGTAATTTTGGAGATACCATAGAAGATACCGTAGAAACAATAACAAGCATTTCTACAGAAGAAATTGGAAAACTAGGGATTTCTATTTTGGGAGTTTCCCTCCACTATTTTCAGAAAAGGAGTACACTGGATAGCTTGCCTTGAAGATATCTATCTTTCTATCCTATCAGATCTAAAATATTTCAAGTTTTGAAAATTAGGGTTTCTATGACAAACCCTAGATCAGTCAGCTCCGAAACTAGGACAGACACCTCAAATCGGTAAGATCTAATCTTTTTCTATTTTCATGTGAGGTTCTCATTTCAAAGTGATCTATCACATCAGATTGATGATAAGCTTTGTGGATTTGAAAACTTTCAAGCATGGAAGTATATGATCTCTCTAAAGAAAATGAATTAAACACCTACATGAGTCGAGAGGTTTCAGTTCCAGAGGGATATGAGGCTCAAATCCTTACACAAGAAGAACTTGGTCGAGGAAAATAATATCATTGTTGATTCAATCATGGATCAACTTGTACCACAAGTTTCTTCCCTAAAGACATCGAAGATGTTTGATTCCTTGACCAAGATATTTTAAGGGAAGAACATAAATTAGAATATGACCTTAAGAAACTAGTTGAAGAATGTGAAGATCCAGAATGCAGAGACCATACAGTCATACTTTACAAGGGTCCCTTAAATCAAAGAACAACTTGAAGTGGTAGAAAAAGAAGTGGAGAATGAAGAAGTGGTGATAGCCACCTTGAATGGCCTCCCAGGATCATGGTATTCATTCATTCAAGGAATGTGTGCTAGAAGGAAGTGATTACTTTTAGAAATATTCTGGGCAGAGCAAACACAAGAAGATGCTCAACTCATAGTAAGAGAGAATAAGATAGGAATATAAAGATCTCACCATCCAAATAAGATCCCTCAAGCGATGAGGAATATGAAGAACTCAACTCTTGAAGAACCTCCTATCCATCTTAGCATTTGGATAAGAAATGATGCTATTATGAATGAAGAATATGATGAAGTTGAAGGCTCAAGAAGGAGTCTACCCATGAAATAAATAAATATAAGTATTCAATTGTCATCTCATGATATTGTTTTGTTATGCATTTGTTTATATTTAGTTAATGTATTATGCATGATATAATGTTTGCATTAATGATAGTATACTACTAATATTCATGTGATGGGTAAGTAGCTCATGGTGCTATACAAGTCTCCATTGCTTCTTATCTAGAATGAAACCTCTTTGTTGACATATTGGATTAGTGCACAATCTCAATGTTGTCCTGGTAGAGATGGAAGGCATCTAGAAATTTTTCGTGAGAAATGGATGAATTTTGTATTGGCTAAAACAATTGCATGATCACATATTTATGCATAAGAATTTGCCATTATGAATATTTCTTATGAAATGTATCTAACCATGAAAATGCATTTGACTTGTAGGAAACATCGCATACATAATCGCCTACAAGAAAGGAAGGATGAGACTTGTTCTGAAGAACAAATGACGCCAAGATGAATAATAATATGACGAATGGAGTGACATCATTGATGCATAACCTTCCAGCTATGAAGAAGTAACAAAGAAGAAAGGGAAGACTAGTTCAAGAAGAATGATGTCTAGGATGCAGTATTGATACATGAAGGGAAGTTTGTAGTTCCATCATACAGTAGATGGGAACATCGTGGGATACAAGGAAAGATTCGTAGCATGAGGCTTCTCATGAAAAGAAGGGATAGACTACAAAGATACATTTGCAGCCTAACACATGATAGGTAGAATCATATGTGCAAATGAAAGAAGGCCTTGTATGAGTTCAGAAGACACCCATGCACTATAACAAAAACTGGATTTAGCGTCGAATTTAGTGCCAGATTTTAGTGTAATTTTTTCCCAATTTAGGTGAACAATCCGATTCTAAACATGGCGCTATTGTACAATTTTGTAAAACGCCATCTATTGCATATTTTTTTCCATCCTTTTTAACATCCATTTTTGTGTCCATTTTTGCACCCAATTTTTTGCATCTTTTGTTACACCCTTATTTTCATCCAATTTTGCATCTTGTATTGCATCCTTTTTTGTGTCATTTGTTACATCCTTGTTTGCACCCAGTTTAACGCTCAGTTTTGCATCCAATGTTACATCTTATTTTTCTCCTTTTTTTTCATCAAGTCTTGCACCCAATTTTGCTCCATGTTTTGCACCAAATTATGTGTCCAATTTTTCATCTAGTGTTGCATCTAGGTTTGCATCCAAATTTGGGCCCAATATTGCATCTAGTTTTGCATCCAATTTTACCTATAATGTTGCATCCCTTTTTTCATCTAATTTTACATCTTGTTTTACGTCTTTTTTTGTATCCATGTTTGTGCCTAATGTTTCATCTTGTTTTACGTCGTATTTTGCATCTAGGTTTGTACCTAGTGTTGCATCTTGGTTGATGTATTTTTTGCATCTATGTTTGAGCCCAATGTTGCATCCCATATTGCATTCAATATTACGTCTAGTTTTACATCCAATGTTTTGTCTCATCTTGCATCCCATATTGTGTCGCATTTTAAGTTTTTGTTTGCATCAAGTGTTGCTTCCAGTTTTGCACTTGGTATTATGCCTATTTTTATGTCCATCGATACACCATATTTTGTGCTTAATTTAATGTCCAATTTTACATCTAGTTAGGATTCCACTTTTGCATCTATTGTTGCATCTAGTTTTGGGCCTAGTATTGCATCTAGTTTTGAGTCATTAATTATGTCTAGTATTGAGTCTCCTTTTGCATCCATTTTTTCTTTTATTGTGACATCCATTTTTGTGTCCACATTTGTGTCTGACATAACATTCACTTTTGCATCCACTTTTGTGTTTGGTGTGACATCCACTTTTACATCTTGTTTTTCATTTATTGTTACGTCTAATATTGCATCCATCTTGCACTACTACATTTTTTACCTTTATAAATACACAGCAATATCATTAGGGCATGGAGGAATCGAACCACCAACCTCCTGCTTGTAAGGCACATGCTCTTCTATTGAGATAGAACCCTTTAATAATCGAGAAGAGGAGCAATATTAACACAGATTTCATCATTTGAATTCTAATAAAAGACAATAATATCCTAAGACATTCATGCCTAAAATCCAATTTATTTTTCCAAACACATTAATAAGCACAAAAATCTACCGTGATCAGGAAACAAAATATCCTAAACAATTACACAATCTATTAAAGTGGTTCGTAAAAGGGTCTTAGAGAACAAGATAATGTATTGATGCATACCTAATAACCTAAAATTGAGAAGGACAGAGAATAAGGATGTGTTTAATAAATAGTTGTAGAATCCAATCGAGGATTGTGTGTTGCTACATAAATGTTTCTATCCATTGATTATGTGATTTTGTTCAGCAATGGGATGGTAAGAGAAGCACTCATGAATGGTTATTAAAAGAAGATACCTACCTCAAGATTTTTTAAGCCTCACCTGAAGTCTAGTTGTTGTTTCAATTTTCATCATGCTAAGAATAGGCTGTTCAGTTTTGGTGAAACCCCTGGATTTACATGGACAACAGTAAAAACCTGATTGTGATGAAGAAAATAATTTCATTTGCACAAGTGAAATTTTGATTATATTAAAAAAAAATATTAGTGAATGAAATAAATTGAGCACAGCTTGAAAATGATAGTGTCATCATGTTAGTGCACTTGATTAAGCATCCTATTTTGATAGCCTCTTGAAGACTTTATTCAGAAGTTCAGATACTCTCTTTGACAACTAAATACATAGATGTTCTATTTTACAACAACAGTAAGGTTATTAAACAGAATCTGGATTGAAAATATTCAAGTGCACATAACAAGATACATGAACTCAAAATTGTTTTTATTTAATGTTGTTTCTAGATGGTACATTTCATATTCATAAATCCATTGTCTAAACTGTTGTCTTTGGTTATTTCAGTGTGCATTTTAGCATTTTAATGCAGCATTCTGAATCTTAACCTCCTTTCTTAAACAAGCTATTACATTTTTTTCTGGTACATTTCCTAACTGTTTACAACGCTGGAGTCATATTGTTATTGATATGTTGTGTAGGACCTTTGACCCTCTAGAATCTAGACATGTATGCATGAACAATTAAAATGTTCATAATGACCAACCAGCTCAAATTGGTGTTTTAACATTACTTAAAGGAAAAACAAATAAAGTGAGAAGGCTAGGTTTACCATTTGTAAGGAGACTACTATTATCCCCAAGAAAGAGAGAGAGAATTAGTTAATTAGTTTGTCCCATAATAGACCACAAATATCAAAACATCGTCAGTGTAGAAACCACTTGTCACCAATTAGATGCCTTCCAATTATCCAATAAAGTGCCTAATCTCCTCAATGGATCCTTATCCAAGGTTTGTTCCATTTTAGATATCAAATTTGCAGCCTATGTGGATTGAAAATCCCAATATTATATAGACCTTTACTTTGGTCTGGTCATGGAATCCATCCAACAACCCACTGTGGTCAATCAAAGCCCTTTCCTAGACAACAAAGATCAAGATGGCTTTCTTTACAAGTTGAATCAATTGTGTGTTCCAGCTAGATCAACTTGCCTTCTGCTTATCAAGGAGGCCCATTCTTCATCCCATGGAGGACATTTTGGTGTACAAAAAAATATGTTGCACCTGCAAAGGTACTTCTTTTGGCCTTCCATGTGGAAAGAAGTGGAATATTACATCTAGCGTTGTTCAAATTGTAGCCAAAACAAACCTTCCAACATGAAGCTTGGGTTGTACCAGTATTTGACAGTTCCCTATAGGGCTTGGATTTCTTCTAGCCTGTTTGGGGCCATTTTGGATTACCATTGACCAACATTTCTAATCATTACTCCAGATTTCTCTGTGATTTGGAAAATCCTCATGGAAGCCTCTAGGTTGTCTGCATCGGTTCTCTACTACATTCAATCCACAAACTGATGGCCAAACTAAGATAGTGCAACATAATCTTGGTTCATGCTCTCTGCCTCTACCATTAATAGAACAGATAATGGGATCAATACCTACATATTTTGCAACATAGTTACAACAAATCTTCCCTTGTACAAGACACTTCCATTTTGATATTTGTTTTGGATTTCAACCTCTTAGCTCCAGTTGCTCTCCCAACTCCATCCAAATCCCACCAAAAAAAGTATTAAGACAAAGCTTCTTTCGTGCAGAACTTGGTCAAGATCCAAAGTAATGTTTAGGACATCCTTCAAAAAAAACATGCTAAATACAAAGCACTATATTACTGACATCAATTTGCTGCACATTTTCAAGTCGGTGATTGAGTTTGGTTGCATTTCGACAAGCATTGCTTCAAAAATCAATAAATGGGTGCCAATACTTTCAAGTTGGACCTTCTACCATAGTTAGGTACCCATGATGTGGTGAATGTCAACCAGTGGAAGTGATATGAACCACCTCATTTAAAGGATGTGTTGCAAAGGCATGTTTCACACTCAGGGTTAATGGATGCTGCAATCAACATATAAGTAGCAACTTCCCTATCTTCAGTGGAAATTGGGGATGATTTCCTCTAAGCAGGGACGAATTGATGAGACTTAGTCTAGTTATATGAGTGAACCTATATTATATCTGTACATTTATATATTGTACTCTAGTAAACTTTGAAATTTATCCTTATCTCTGTTGGGTGACTTAGTCTAAGACTAAATAGATCGCTCACCCACTTTATTTTTTTGATTGTAGACTTGGGAAATTTTGATAATAATACCCACAGTTTTGCACTGTATATGTAATAATACAAATGACTGTAGTTACTGTATAGCACATGTCCAATTCCTCCCCATAGTTTTGTACTGTATTTATAATAATAACACATGACTGTACATCATGTGTACAATTTTGGTTATTCTCTTCTACTCGCACACTTGTCTTTGTTTATTCACTTGTATTGAGGCTCCGTATATAACATACATATCCTGTATACATACCCCCTTCCTCTGATGAGACAAGTAGACTAAATGGCCTAGGTGGACCATGGGAGACTGTTAGTGTTGATTCAAATGATTCTGACCCCAGTAAATGAATGGAAATTGGAATAAATCCTAGAATCCTAGACTAACTAGTATAGGATATGATTCATGAGCACAAACAAAGGGTGGTATGTTGCTAGCCTGCTACCAAAGATTCGTCATCCCAGTCTTGTGGTGGCCATAATAGAAATGTCTAGCATTGGGTGAAACCTTGGTCTTGAAACTTACATACCCATTGGACCAGGTTAGGTTCAAATCTAGTAAAGATTGCTCAATGCATTGTAAATTGCAACTTGTAATTTGTAACCCAAAAAACAACACCATTAGTTTTTATTTACTGATCCTTGATAGTGGAGGGTTATAAAATCAATTCACCATCCATAAATATGACTCATATGAGTATTTAATTTCACATCATATACTCAAATACTCAAGTGACTTGTAAGTTGTGAGATCATATGACTCGATGAACAATAAGATGAGATCAATTAGGGTTGACGTTGTTCTTTTTTGGATAAATGTTTGTAGTCTCTACATTATGACCGTTATGACTTTATTTATTTGGTATAACAGGGCAGCAGGGGATGAGGAAGAATTGGCATGTAATAGTTTTTTTTCGGAGCAAATCTGAGGTGAATAGTAAAGAATTTGAAGAATGCATTTTTTAGCTATTAGGCATTTTTTCTTCGAGGGCGAGTTTGAAATACATGGTACAAATTTCATGGTCTATATAGTTAATTAGATTTCGTCATTTGTCATCTTCCATGTTGACCATTATACACTGGTGCTTACCTATCGGTTTTTCACTGGTGTAGTCTCGTTCTATTGGCATTCTCGAGTTGTGTATCCTATTAAGAGTGTTTCATGTTGCCTAATTTTCCTCCACTGCAGATCCTGTACACCTATACATTTTTATTATGATGGTTCTCCATACCTCTCCTCTGGTATGCCATAAGAACCCCATAAATGTTACTCATGTTTAGATTCTGACGAAACCCTTATTCCTAGACTTGAGGGTTCAAAGAATACATAGTAAATTCAACAGAGTGGAACTCCCTGGAATTTTAACATGAAGAACACACTTCATCTGCACTGAGAATCACAAATTTGAACAGTTATCCAAAAGTTTTTCCTGTAAAGCGTAGTTTTCTGTGGAGATTTTGGTTATTTTGTGAAGAGTTTTTGGAACTGCTGAAGATTTAGTGTTTATTCTGAAAAGGGCATTGTGGACAGAGAAAGAGACCGCGGGAGAGACGAAGATGGAGATTTATTTGGTGCCATTGATTTTCCATTTCAATTTGAAGGAAATTACAGGGATTTTAAAAGAATTGAATCTTAAGTGTAAATAATTTTAAGGTAGGGTATTCCTTTCATGTAAATATTTTGTTCCAAACCCTATATATTATTTGTAGAAATCCTGCAATGTTGGCTGATTTTTCTTCGTAGGAGGAGCTCCAATTTGAGATATTTGTTGATAATTTTTTCTTTTACTTAGACAATTTAAATAAATTTTTTTGGATTCCAATGTATAGGATCATTCAAACTCATTGGGTCTGTCTAGCTTTTGAGGTTTTGAAAATAGAGATTGGTTCTATGGAAGTTGTGGTGTTCTTTATACTATAAAACCATTATGTCAATCCTTTTTCCAACTAGTAAATAGTCAATTCCCGATTTCCCTAAGTGTGCTTATCTTTATTTCCAGGCACTCTGTAAACCTGCAATATTTCCTATGGTTGGTTTGTTTGTCATTTAAAAGATCATTATAAGAGCTTTGTTTACAAAAACCAACTTGCTATTGGAATAGTGTATGAAGCATGTCCAAGGCCTGTTCGCATTTCTTTTGAAAAATACTTTTTGTATTCACATAAATTTATTTACATTGAAAAAAATTAGCAAAGAAAGGGTATATACAATTCCTATAATGTCTTGAAGCAAATCATAATATACAATAGGATTCAACATTTTGGCATCTTTAATATGAACAAAGGTATTGTAAAGCAATTCCACACAAATCTCAAATTAACAACCATGCAAACACTCTGAGCTTAACTTGAGATCTTGTTAAAATCATTTTGAATTGATAAAATTCCATATATAAAAAATTGGTGTTGACTCTATATTATATTAAAAATAACAGTTTTAGCAATTCAAAATTACAATTTTGATAAAGATTGCGTAACATATTTCAACAATTCTAAATTTAAAAAATTCAAATTCATAAAACATTCAATTATGCTTGTTACTTTTTCTATAAAAAAACTAAAACTAAAACTTCATTTAATTATTACTTATTATGATTTCCATAACTAACTATATGTATGAACTTTTTAATATTTACATTATTTTTAACTTATAAG
>LPNX010727601.1:467497-541552 GCA_001517045.1 Pseudotsuga menziesii
TTTAACATTAATATAAGTATTTTATTATACAACTGAGTTGGTTGGAAAACAAAGTAATTGACTTTAACATGAATATAGATACTGTACTATACAATGAAGGTCGTTGAAAAATAATATAATTAAGTTAAAATTTTTATTTTAATTATATATGATAGGTAGTCATTATTCTACATTTTTGTATGTTGTATGGAAATATATAAAAAAGATAACCTCTTTGACACAAATGAAGCTAAGAGACATGATTTCAAAATTCATTGTTGCTCACATTTGAATTTATAGTTTACTAAAACACTATATTGTGCATATTTCTTCCAAGCAGTATAGCTTGGACGGTCTTTTTAAGAGGGCTACAACTCTAGATCATGGTGTTATTGTCCTTTCTTCATCAAGTTATCTGTATTTCATATCAATCACAAATTACCACTTACCTATTTGGTAGTAGTCCAATCACAAATTACCACTTAATTGTTTGGTAGTAGTCCAAAAACATTACTGCATTTCATTCCTTTATCTCCTGAAAGGGTTGAACATTGTCCTCTTGCAAATACAAGTACATCCCAATAAGGCTCATTGTAGAGGTACATGTATGTTCTCTCATGTAATTTTCTAAAACTTTAAATAACTATTAATATTTATGATTTTCAACTTAAACTTAACTAATATTCAATGTTGCAAACATAATGAATACAATACATGGTGTTTCATGTTTCAAGAATATATTTTAGAAGTAAGAAAATCTAATAAAGCAAACCCATCCAAATCCCTCCGAAGCTATGTGGGTATTTCTTATATTCTCGATCTCATTTTGTAATTTCTTACAATCTTGATTTCATTTTGTAATTTCTCAATCTTTTTTTATTGAAATATATTATAAGACTAGTAATATATTTCCAGCCTCTAAGTCTACATGTGGGTAGACATTAGATTGAAGGACGTGTTTTTGGTGTTATTGTGAATTGAGGCCCATTCTACAACAATAAAACACTTTGTGAATCAATACATGCAACATGTTTTGAATGCATAATTTAAAGTTCCATTTTTACATGCATGTATACTTTCCATCCTAGGGAATGTGATGCATACAATATATTTCCCAAACTGAATCCAAAGCATATGCCATCATATGGGGGAGAATAAAGCTTCAATTTCTATAATCCAAATTAAATTTCAAAACTTAATAATAATAATGGATAATGATTACCTTAGAGATAGTAATGTATGGCTCAAAGTACATGGACTTATTAAATGGATACAAAAAAATTTATAAACTTTTTTACCTATGTAATAATAAAATTTCAACCATTTAATATTTAAATACAAGAATTTTTCGAAGACATATAAATTTTTCCTTTCAAATTCCCCTTAGTTTTCATTGAACAACATATTGATCAGAGTGCGTGAACAGTTAAATGTGCTTTTTGGGACTTTATCATGATACCAATTGTATCGGCGTCTACTTGTTTGGCTTAAGAGATATCTCAATTATTTCATAAATTTTCTTGCAAAGATTTTTTTTCAAACCCCATATGGTTTCTCATGCTCCATTTTGAATGGTTAAACAAAGTGTATATGTGCCTACTTGTTTGACTTAAGAAATATCACACTTATTTTATAAATCTTGTTGTAAATATCTCTATTCAAACAATAGCATTTAACTCAAAGTAATCAATTGGATAGGAAATTATAAAGATCCCCACTTCTCACAAAAAACTTTGAATTGATATTTTCTTTTTAGGTCTCTCGAAGGAAAATACCATTTTCGATCATTATACAAACTTGACATCAAACTTATAAAAATGACAAATATGGAAAAATGGGGGAGTGACTATTCTAAGCCACTTCCCATGATAAAGAATTTGAAATTAATGTTTGAAATGAAAATCAACACAATGGACAAGTGGAAGCCTAAGTCCAAAGAGAATTTTGTTAAAGGTGCCTTAACAATAAAGGCAAGATGCAATGCCTCAAGCATGTATAGATGGTACTTCTTCACACCATGAACCTTTAGGATAATGTAAATAAACTTATGGTGATGGGATGGTCTTGTTCATGTGGGAGAGCATGAATTGGGATCCACCATATATAATTGATGACTGGTCAATTTGTATTTGATATGAGGAAGGATACCATGTATCGTAGCCAATTCTCCTACATATGTGTTGTTTCAATATTATGTTTCTATATGTTGAGTTTTAGAGATGAGGAGGGGTTCCAAGCATTGTGCAAGACACATTGAGGAGCTCCATGAGTGTCACATATAAGTGAAACACCTAGCTTAGTGTTCACTTGTTTTATGGAAATAAGCAAATAGTTAAAGCTTGCTTCATTTCTCTAGAGAGAGAAATCGCATGTCCCCAATATTTTGTCAATCATGCTTTTTAAAATTGTTTTGGGAGCCATGGTTTCAACAATTTTGATTTTGGTTGAGAATCTTCTAAATTTGAAGCACATGAATATCAAGATAATATTCCCATCGAAGAATAAGAGGAAAAACATTACAAAAACTTGGGAAGTGTGAGCTAATTTATTTCTAAATTGTTGGGAAAATATGCAACACAATAAAAATTAGTGAATCGATGTGTTGATTTCCTTTTACTTTTGCTTGATGATTAACAATTTAGAAAGACTAAGCATTTCATAGAAATACTCTCTCTTTAGAAAGAGGTTTTGCAAGCTTTGGGTGACATAACTGCACGAAAACACTTATTACATTTAGTTTGTGGCTAACTTTGTCTACATTTAATATTCGAGTGCTTATTTGTGATATCCTAGGAGGGATTTTAAAAGTTGACCCTTCCTTGGAGTTCCTTGCAATAGTGGTAATCTATTTGTGATGGTACTTAGGGTAGAAGGCCAACTCTAAATTATTGCAAAACCTTATTCCATGCACCTTTTTTGGGTTTTTTTTCCCTAAAACACCAATTCTATTTTAGTTCACCCTTTTTCACAATTTCACCATCCAACAACAATCTATGTATTATTGCATCTTTTGGGGGCAATTTCTGGTTATAATTGAGCAATTATTGATATTAAAAATTAAATCACGTCAAAGTCGTGGTGGGATCTTATGGAACTATTAATTTCTTTATATTTAAAATTATTTATATTTGAAAGTATTAAATATGTTGATAGATATTTTAGATGAGAAAGGGTGTATGGGAACTATTCTCAAATTCGTCATCTCTCCCTCTAATACAAAGTCAACATGCTTATCCTCACCAAAAAGCATGCAAAGCCACTATGTGCATCTTTATTGACAAATGTCCATCGCTATAGTGATGAACGTCCATCGCTATAGAAACGTTATGGACTATGCATCACTATAGCGATGATCGTCGGGGACATTTTCATTTTTTTCCAAAATTTTAAACTGTTTTCCATGAAAAATTCGATTTTAACTTTTTCGTGACAAACTTTCGTGGGACTTTTGAGCCATATGTAGTAGTGTGAGTATGTTTAGTTTTGTGGGGTGTACTATGGATACTTTTATACAGTTAACAACAATCAGGAACACACTAATATTTGCATGCAATTCAAAAATTACTCTCAATGTATGTATAGATAATTTCTTATTCTAGAATATCATATATATAGATCTAGAATTTATTTAAAGTGATGGCTATCTACATGCCTAGAAATTTGGAAATATCAGATCTGTGTATCGGATGACCAATCTGGAATCTTCAATCAGTTTCCATTGCAAGGGAATTGTGAAAATGACGTCTTCAGGTGTGCGATTAGCATTTCCTTGTAAAAGGATGAATGGAATGTGAATTAAAGGATCTGGGCGAAGCTCTGTGTCAGTGCTTCATTCCTTTATATTCCCCCCTAATTTCATTGCATGCAGACCGAATTGCACTCCTCGTGGTCATAGTTACTGGATCCTTCTCTCCTCTATTTGAGATCTGGATATCGAATACACCCTCTATTTATTTCTTGTCGTTGACGTTTGTGGCGGAGGTTGATGATCCCTTTCCACCCACAGCTTGATCTAACCGCCAACAATTCACACAACTCCCCCACAATCTACCCTGCCTTCTATCTCATGGTGCCTAGTAGATGCCATTGTAATCATGGCTCTTTTGTTCGGTTTGGCACCCAAACTCCACCAATTCTCGGCTGCCCCCCCTCCCCCACCATTCGATCAAAAAAAAAGGAAAATGCATTCGTGACAAATGATGGATACGCCTTGAAATACAACCGAATAAATAAAGATCTGCAAAAAAACAAATATCTACACAAAAAAATCTTCAGTAAATAAAGGCTAAAGAGTTACTTTACCAAAAAAACTTCATGAAAACAATACACTGACATTATATATGCGTACATCGAGGGAGCACTCGAAAGTGCTGAGAATCAATGATGTGATATACCAGTGAGTAATTACGAGCATTTGCTTGTACCATCCCTCTAATACTTGAGCCATTGAAACGTTAGATTTAAACCTTGAAATCTTTTTGAAGTTTATATCCGCAATGAAACCCCAAGACCCTCTTAAAGGTAAAATTAGTAGAGCCCAGATCATGGTTTTCAATGCCTCGATCCTTAGAATAATATAAAACAATTGAGATCCCAAGGCCCATGCCATTCCATTACAAGCCCTCCCTCCATGGCTTCTCATGTCTAACCCTTCCCTCCAAAGCCTCTTAATTTTGGAGACTTTCATTGTGTTTGTTTTGTTGTTTCTGTTTTTATTTTTTTATTTTTATTTAATCTTTAATATTAAAGATATTATATATAATTATAATATGTTTATATATATTAACTTTATTATAAGATATATTAACTTATTATAGAAATGCAACTAATATAAAATTAAGCATATGAATATATATAACTATAATATATTAATATTACATACTAGCTACAATATATAATAATTATATGATCCCTTTCTAAGAGGAATTCACTAATGGAAAATTGTAATTTTGACAATACTTTTTTATAGTTTACTAAAATTTAACATTACAGATGGATTTAGAGACCCCCTAGAAATGGGTCTTTGAATCCATCTACGCAACGTTAAAATCTAGTAAATTGTAACACTATGGCACTAGTTTGAATTTCATGACATCTATTTTATTCTATCAGAGAACTCAATAAAGAGCATGTGTTCTTGGTCAATACACGTAAGGGGATTCCAATTTTTTGAGTTGTGACACATGATATTAGGTCATTGTCAAAATAGAAAGATGATATTCGGTCTTTTTAGAAATGGAAAGGTGTTTTTTTGTATGGATCATGTTTTTGTTATGTGTCATTCTTTTGTGTTTTTCCTTTGTTTTTTTTTGGTATGGTTTTGTTATTTATTTTATATTTAATAATGTATAGCTATATTATAATATATAGCTATGTGTGTTTATATATCATAATATAACAATATAATGTCTTTGGATTCATTATATATACGATAATAATATTAACCAGTATGTATTTTATATATATTAATTTGGTCAATTCATGTTGAGTTGTGACAGTACATTATTAATTTACTAAATTCGAACACTGCAGATGGATTTAGAGACTCCCTTGAGGGAATCTTTGAATCCATCTACAATGTTAGAATTTACTAAAATGTACAAATGCATTCTCAAATTAGTAATTTTTTCCAGTGTCGAAGTGACACAACTAAAAATGACCAAATAAATGACCAATTTTTATCTAGTCATTTGAAGTCTACATATCCTGTGATCAAATTTGGTCATTTTTAGTTAGTTTCTATCCCGTGACCAAAAGTGGTCATTTATATTGGTCATTTTTAGTCAGCACACTTAGAATTATCAATTTTGGTCATTTGTTCCTTTTAGGAGATTGTGGTGACCAAAATATTTGGTCTGCTGGTCACTAATCTCTCATTTTCGACTAGTGTATGTTAAACATCTGGGTTTTAAACTGGATGCAAAAGTGGATACAAACATGGATGTGAAAAAGGATGCAAACATGGATGCAACAAAAGTAGGTGAAAATGTGGGCGCATAATGGGGTGCACCAAAAATGGATGCAAAAGGTGATGCAAAAGTGGATGCAAACGTGGAAGCAAAACATGATGAAAAAAGTGGCGCAAAATTGGATACGACCATGGATATAAAATTGCATACAAAATTGGATGCCAAAGTGGATGCAACAAAAGTAGATGCAAAAGTAGTTGTAACACCCAACTCAAAACCCGATGCAAAAGTGGATGCAAAAATGGATGCATAAAGGGATGCAATAACTAATGTAAAATTGGATACAAAAAAAGATGCAAACTTGGATACAAAAGTTGAAGCAAAAGTGGGTGTAAAAGTAGGTGCAAAAATGGGTGTGAATTGGGACATGACAAAAGTGGATGCAAAAGTGGATGCAATAGTAGATGAAAAAAAAGACGTAAACATGGATGCAAAATGGGATGCAAAAAGGGATGAAAATGTGGGTGCAAAAGGGGATGCAAAAATGGATGCAAAATTGGCTGAAACAAAATGAGATGCAAAACTAGACTCAAAACATGATGTAAAATTTGATGCAAAGCTTGGTGCAAAAAGGGATGCAAAAAAATAAGCAGAAGTGGATGCAAAAGTGGACGTAAAAAAGGATGCAAAAGTGGATGAAAAAAAGGGTGTAAAATTTGAAGCAAACATGGATGTAAAAGGGGGCTCAACAAGAGTAGATGTACAAACTAGGCACAAAATTAGGTGCAAAACTAGGCTCAAAACCTGTCGCAAAACCTGATGCAAAAAATGGCACATAACTAGGTGCAAAACCCGGTGCAAATTACGTCACAATTTGCACCATATTTAGAAAAATGACACAAAAAACGCATAAAATAGAACCAACCTATGAAATTGCACCATTTTCTCCAAAAAATGAAGAAATATACACTGAAAGATGGTCTAGACGCAAAAATGGATGCAAAAAGAGATGCTAAATCCAGTTTTTGTTGTAGTGATGGGATAACACATACATGATGAGCTTAATGAAGATCTTAACCTTTGCTACAAGGTTGATAAAGGATGACAAGATCACATATGGGTGTGAGAAGAACACTTTCAAATATAGAGGATATTGGTATCCAATGATCCTAGATGGATGCTTAGAATGTTAGTAGCAAAGGAAGCTACTTTTCACTCTAGTACAGAATGTTTTAGTGCATAGAGTATGAAATACAGAGGGAGTATGATGCTCAGCTTCAGAGGGAGTGACTGTAGAATATCTTGAGGTTTGACATGGTACGGTAGGATGGATAGATTACTGATGACTCTAGGCTTTACTGAGAGTAAAATAGATTCCAACCTTTGCTTCAAGGTTGAAGGTAGAAGACCAATGATGTTCCTATTATGTGTCGATGGACTATTTTCTAGGCATGGAAGTGTGGCAGAATGCAGATGGAATATTCCTCGAATAAGGGAAGTATGCAGTAGAGATATTGAAGAGGTTCAGGACCACACCTATGGAATTGAACCTGAAGCTATTGAGTGTTGCTTCATCGGAGTCAGTTGATGCCATGATGTATCATCAGATGATGTATTCCTTGATATAATTGATGAATACAAGACCATATATTTGCTTTTTTGTGAACACATTGAGACATGTTCACCTAATGGTTGCAAAGAATGCAGTGAGGTACCTAAAGGGTACAATTGATTATGGGGTCAAGTATGACATGAATCAGAAGATTAGCATAGAGGGTTATGTTGATTCATATTGGGCAGCCAGTGCCATTGATAGGAAGAGCACTTCGAGGTGCTACTTCACTATGATATCAAATATCACTATATCAGGGATATGGTGCAGAGAGGAGCAGTGAAGCTCCAGTATGTTGTGACAGACGAACATATAGCTGATGTGTTGATGAAGCCATTGGGCAGAGTGAAGTTTGAATACTTCAGGGAGAAGCTTGGTGTTCTCTAGATCGAGGTTCCCTCCAAGGGGAAATGATGAGACCTAGGGCCATTCTGAAATGGTGAGAGGATTAGGTTCCTTCCATGGTCAGATGTAAGGGTTGAGCCATTCTGTCATGGTGAGAGGATTGGTTCCTTCCATGTCAGATGTGAGTGTTGATCCATTCTAATATGACTGTAGGATTGGTTCCTACATGATCAGATATAAGAGCTGAATGCCATTCATGGAATGGAAGCACCTGGTCAGTTACCAAGAATACTCAGCTTGGTGCTGAGTTTCCATTCTCTGGGAGAATGGAGGCACCTAGTTAGTTACCAGGAATACTCATTCTGAGAATGAGGGCCATTTTGATATGACTGTAAGATGTAGTCTTACAACATCATATGTGAGCACATGGCTATTCTGATGTGATTGAGGGATGTGTTCTCACTTGATCAGATATAAGGGCTGATTCCATTCTCTGGGAGAATGGAGGCACCTGGTCAATTAGCAGGAATTCTTAGTCTGGGAATAAGAGCCCTTTTAATGCGGTGTTTCAAACATGGTTGAATGTAAGTGCAGAGCCCTTTCAATATGGTGCTTTCGAACATGGTCGAATGTAAGTGCAGATCCCTTATGATGCAGTGTTTTTGAACATGGTCAGATGTAAGTGCTGAGCCTTTTCAATGCAGTGTGTTCACACATGGTCGGATATAAGTGCTGATCCATTCTAGTGCGATGTGTTTAAACATGGTCAGATGTGAGTGCTTGGCCTTTCTGACAAGATGAGGTTAGATGTGAGTGCTGGGCATTCCTTTTTTATAAGATGAGTTCAAATGTAAGAGTTGGGTAGGCCATTCTAATTTAGGGTCAGATATAAGCACTGAAGACCTACATGAAGGGTAGGCCTACAACCAGCATGAAAAAGGGCTAGCTCTATAAAACTTCCTATGATGAGAAGAATGAAGAGATAGCACCATTTGATTGAGATAGCAGAAGTAGTAATAATGATGATGATTTAGTGATGATCCAACTTTGATGATGATCTAGATCAAGTGATGATCCAGACTTGATGATGATCCAGATTGTAAGTAGGAATATTTCACCTTCTACGGACAGAACTTGTTCCTCTGGTCTAAATGGTTCAGATCCAGAAAAAAATGAGTGAATGACAAAGGGTGAAGACCCTTCCTGGATGTTGTAGACACCTGGAATGCTACTTCAATAGTAAACCTATGTACTTGCAACTAGATCAAACACACAAACACACCAAAGATACCAGAACATCATCTACTTATCCATGTTAGTGACTAAGGAATCTAACAACATTTACATGCAAAATCAAAACAACAGTAATGTGGGATGGAAATTATCTTTGCATTAAGATGAATGGAGAAGTTTACAACCAATTAAGCCTTAGTGTCGACATGCATCTCCATGAAACCAACACTTCATCCCCATAAGCTCCAGCTTTGCTATCTATGCTCTCAAATGGCTTGGGCCAAGTGGTCAACCCAACAACATAACAATACCTCTATATTTCTCCCCCTCAACCATGGACATTAGCTTGTATTTATAAGGCTCAATTGATAGGAATGGTTGAGAGATTTGTGGATGAGGTGGACTCTAAGATTCTATGATGGGGAATCTCAAGCTCAACTGACCCACAATGATAGGGATAATGGAGCACATGAGGCTCATGATCTAGAAGCCTCGAGAAACTTCTCTTTTTCCCATTTTACCCAGGGTACTGCTTTTCTCCTCTTGTGACAGAGTGGTTTAGGTTAGAAATGCTTATGGACAAAAGGACATAGGCAGTGGCACTACTTATGAAAAATAGGATACAGGTGGTGCAAGTAAGGTATCACTCATGGTTAACAAGGAAAGCATGGTGCTGAGTAATTTCATGTAAGATTGACAAACAACATGGGTTTCCACTCCAAGTGCTGGGATCAAGGGAAAATATGTAAGTCAAAAGGTCTTATCACATGGTGGTGATAGGATTTGGGTGTAATAGAATGCCCCACAAAGCGCGATTCTTAGATGGATACGATAAATGAGACCTTTGAGAGAACAAGTTGTCACTTCGAGGTGAAAATCTCATCTCGATCGAAGCATGTCGTCCAAGAAGCATTTGTAGTACATCAATAATTTTGACTCATAGACACAAGTAACCAACTCATGGCTGCAAACCAATACAAGGCAGATCCATGGGAGGAATAAACAAGCATGGCTACTAGAATACAGCGTAGATCCATGTGACAAAGGACTCAAACTTGGACATAGCTACCATACATACAATGTAGATCTATGTCATACAGACACAAATTTGAGCATAGCCAAGACCATACAAATGTGGATCCATGCTAGATACACAAAACTCCATCGCAAACTGGAGAAAGCAATGAGTGCTAAAAAAATACCCAGGGTCTTTTGTCTCGTCTTCCACAAAGTACAATTCTATCCATGTGATTACAATGATCTTAAGTCAAACATGGTAGAAACCACTTGATTACCAGCCAATGATGTGAACTGTTAACAAGTGCAAGGGTGATCACCATTGATGTCAATGATTCCCAAGGTACCCTAGTACAATCTACTGAGTGTGCATAGATGTCCTGATGTTGAACCCAGTGGATTCTATCAATCACAGGTCAATGATGTGAACCTATGTCAAGAGTGAGAGAATCTGTCATTAAGGCATACAGATCTCAAGGTACTAAGTTTTTGTTTCTAAGACTATTTATCGGATGATGAGCTGATGTCAATAGGAATAGTCTCATCAAAGGAGGGTCATGATGAGTCCCACATCGGTGACACAAAACTCAGAACATAGTTCTAGAACACAGATACTATTTTGACTACAGAGGTAAAAAATTCTTCAACTTCCCTTTGAACATCAGGTGGCATGACAAAAGATTTGGTAGCATGACTGAATGGGACAAACTCATGATGCAACAGTGGGAAATGCATTATTTTGAAAGACTCAAAGGAGTGACATGACTCATGAAAGTGGATCTTCATGGAAATAAGCTGAATACCCACTTGACTGAAATGATATGCAGACAAGTGCCATGTTCAAAGGTAACGACAAAATACTGCCATCTATTTGCAAAATGATTCCCTTCCCATTTCCCCCATCATGATTGATGAGTGCCTCTTTTCGGTTTTACAAGTTCAAAGAGGGTAAAAAACACTCGGTATAGCTTGTCCGAGGACAAGTTCAAACTCATATGTTTTATGAACCTAGGAGAGGAGGGGTTCGTTCCCAAAAATGGGTCTCTCAGTGTTTAATTTAACAAGTCCAATAAAAGAAAACTGGGTATCGTTCATGTTTAGAGAGTCTGAATGACCATAGAAGAAGACTCCAAAGGGGTCCTTTTTCATATTATTTAGTCCCTAAGGCCCAAAAAATCATAAAATCATGCCTTAGGGAACACTTCGAGTCATGATTGGCTAGAGTGTTCATTTTTCGTAAATAGTCTATCCGAACCGAAAAAGAGATAACCTACCTTCAGAAAGATGACTCTTCGAATGCTTTAACAAGCATGAAGAAGACAATATCGCTCAACCATATTTTCATATTTAGGGAGCCTAAAAAGAGTTTAATGAGGAATCCATGAGGTTTCTTTACACAATGTTAATTTTTATGAGCCCGGAAAGAATCGGAAATAGACTTGATGATATTTTCATGTTTAAGGAGCCTGAAAAGAGTTAAAAGAAGACTCCATGAGGTTTCTTTACATAATGTTAATTTTTACAAGCCTGGAAAGAATCAGAAATGGACTCAGACCTTTGATACTATGTTTCAAGAGTCTGACCAAAGTGTCGTAACAAATGCTCATCAACTTTTTCCGTTTTATGGGATTATGAAAAAGTCACAAACAACCTCCCAAAACTTTACTGCTATGGTTCTTTTATCCTATAATTGACTTAAAAAAAGTGTTAAATGTGATCATAACTTAACATTAAGGGATTACGATTGATAAATTTTGAGTAAAAAGCGATTTTAAATCAAAACTATAGCATGTCAGACCCAAAAATGTGTATAAAAGTCATGTAAATAGTGAAAAATCAAATCATTTTACTATTTACCCATAGTGGAGAGCATTTGGAGCACTTTCCTAGTCATATCTATAGTTGTTGATATCAAGAGTTTCCATCGTCATCAGTTCCAGGTAACAGTTAAAACCCTACTCTTCCTTTTCATAGTCTTAATTTTGATTTTAGATGGGGTTTTGGGCTTGTATGGCAAGCCCTAAAACCATGGAAATGGTCACCGTGCTTATTCCTTGCGGGATACGCAGTACCTCACTAGAATCGCACCTAAAATAGGGCTCATAGGCAGTGTCACCACCTGGCTTCAGTGACACATAGGTGGTGCTAGCCGTGAAGATTTGAAATTGATAACCCAAGCAAAGATAGATCCTTTCTTTGAATTTAAATGATTAAGGATGATTCGAATATGTTTTATGATTGTTTTTGGCAGGTTTTTGCTGATAAAAAATGGTGATATGGAAAGAAATACAACATGACAATGATGATGCTTTCAACAAAAGGATTGTGGGTTGCATAGCCGCATTGTGAGACTGTGGGCTCCTGAAATTCTTCCAGACCCCTAGCATGGTATCACATGAGTGGTTGCTAGAGCACATACTTTGGATGTGGAATTTGGAGCAGCAACACTTTGAGGTTGGGGCTCATATTCTGATAGTAGAGGTAGAGGCCATCTACTTCTTGACTAGAGTCTCGAGACCAGGTGCCCCCATCTCAATAACAGGATCCCGAGGAGGGGATATTACCACACAAGAGTTGATAAACTGTCACTATATCCCAAGGATGAGGACATCAGGGAAGAAAATACCCATAAAGGAAGTGATGGATGGGCCCCTATGGAATGTCATATTTATTATACAGAGAGTGGCCGAGAGTTAGGGAGAGCACCAGGCTTCTAGGGCACACATGTTATATGCCATAGAGACCATGGCACCTATAATATTCAACTGGGCGGAAGCCCTGCTTCCAATATTCAAGGATCAACTGACTATGTGTCGATAGGGGGAACTGAAGCAGTTTGGATTTGGTTCCATTCTAGCCTGCTTCTTCTTCGAGTGGGTACCATAGATGAGACCTCAGGTGGTCTTCACAAAGCTGAGAGCGGAAGACCCCTGCATGTAGAGGTGGATTGAATTATGGCTTGTACTGGAGCGGGAAGGGGGAAGGTGAAGTTTAGTGACCCGTTCTTTAGATGGCTTCAAGATCATATCCTCATGGTGGAGGATTATGCTTATGAAAGTATGGACTTCAGCGGAGACCCTGACCTACCACTCCAACCTAGAAGATAGTGGGCTGACATCGGTAAGAAGTAGGAAACCCTAGAATGGACAAAATGTTTTTATTCTTTTTAATGTTTTATATTTTTTATGTTAAATAACGAGACATGAATATTTTCATGCAGACGTTGGAGCAGCACGACCTGGGGGAGCTTCCCCATGGCGATGATATCACTGGGGAGTTAGAGGAAAACCTGGAGAGGTTGACCTTAGACATCCCTGATGCTTCCATTGATGACCTCCCTCTGAGGTATCAAAGACCTACAACAGGAGTACCTGGTCGATTTAGTAGGATTCCAAATAGAGTATCCTGCGCAGTGATGTGCTACCACGACCATCATTAGGAATTGTGTGCATGAGATATCTACTGAAAGTAGATAGCTTCAGAGTTTTGTATGGTGATTTTTGCCTAAAATATTATGTGCTTCAGATGAGGTGTCATGACCTATTTTTTGTAAACTTGTTCATATATATATATATATACATACTTTTACCTGGTGTTTATATCTCTCAAATGGTAAATGTATTTTACATGAGTTTCATGTGTCTTGAATTGTTTATTTACAATGAACCATATTTGATTTAATGTCATGAATGGGAAATATGCCAATCTAGGATGTAATTAGCTAATGAGTTAGCAACTACATTATGTTCCCTAGGGATATTCCTATAAGTGATGGTTTCAAATGATGTTTCTAACAAGCATACCCTCTGGAAAAGGTGGAGAAGGACATGATTTCTAATGGTATAAACATGGTTTAGATGACAAACCATGAGTTGTGAGTCCATCAAGACTACTAGATTGCGAACATCTTGGGAGGAAGCTTAAGTCAAAAGACCTATATTGATTCATGAAATAATGCTTTTTCAGGTTATCCTTTTAATTTGTACAAGCCTACGTCTAGTTCTCCAATCACTGTTGCATCATCTATTTTATTTCCTTTTGGAAACATTAGAACTTATCCATAAATAGATGCAACTCTCATTCCCTTTGCATCTAGTTCTGAGATGGAGATAATATTCTTCTTCAATCCTAGAATGTATAACACATCCTTCATCTTTAAATATTTTTTCAGAGCCTATATTGTATGAAGCTTCTCCACTCCCTTTTATGGGGTATTGACAATCATCCCAAAGATTCACCTTGTGAGGTGAATCATGCTCAGATATATTGATGAATGATTATTTTTATCCCATTATGTGTTTATATTCCCCATTATCTACAAGAAAACTATTGCTTTCGTGTGAGATAGTTCCCATGAGTGCTGAGATCAACACATACTATACATCTGAATCATCCTTCTCTCTTTTGAATATTTTGTCTGTTGGTTCATTATATTCGGTGGTATGAGCATGATGTCTCTTATTCTTATTGAAGGAGTCCTTTTTATTAGAACAAGCTCTTGCAAAGTGTCCCATTTTCATCATGAGTATAGAATCAAATATTGGAAGGATCTCTTCTGAACTTCTTTTGTTTCTTGTTTTTCTTCTTTTTGTTATGATGGTTCTCCTTCTTCTTATATTTATTCCTGGTGTGAACAATGAGAGCTTGATATTTAGTTGATCCATTATTCTCTTCTCTTATTATGAGTCAAGCTTCTTCTTAGAGTCGGCTAAACAAGATCAACTTTCTTCTTGCACATATTCCTTAAATGAATGAATCCCATGATCTTGGGAGACCATTCAAGGTAGTCATTGCAATTTCTCCTTCTTCTAAATTTTCTTCAACCACTTCAAGTAGTTCCTTTATTTGAGCAACCCTTGTGAAGCATGAATGTATAGTATTTGAGTTATGTATCTTGACATTATTCAACTAGTTTCTCAATGTCATCTTTTGATTCATGTTTTTTCCTTTGAACATATTTGTCAAAGCATCATATACTTCCTTTAGTGTCTTGAAGGATGACACATGGGGATTAGGTGATCCTTAATAGAATCTACAATGATTCAATTGGCCTTAACCAATTTATTCTTATGAGTAGCCTTAGCCTCATCTCCCTCTATATATGGAAGTTTTCCAGTGATGTATTGATCCAATTCATTCTATTCAAGGATCAAGGATATCCTGTACTTCCATTCTCAAAAGTTATCATCCCCTCTAGGATTGTCCTCAAGATGAGTATGGTGAGTCCTATTTTCAAATGAGAACCTCAAATGAAAATAGTAAATATTTATATCTTACTAATTTGAGGTGTCCAACCTGGTTCTGGAGCTGGCTGACCTAGGGTTTGTCATACAAACCCTAATTTTCCAAACTTGGAGTTTGGCAATTATGCATGGATAGAAATATGTGCCTCCTTGAGGCGAGTTTCTCAACAAGGTATTTTTCTGAATACTGAGGTGGGAATCATTTGAAACTTGATGCTCTAGTTTCTTCCATCACAATTGACATGATAAAAAATTAAAATTCCTCAATCTACTTTGACCAAAATATGTGCCCTACTGAGGCGATTTAGCCTAGTCCTCTTTTCTTGATGATCTGTGGAGAGGAGATCTTGAACTAGGAAGCCCTAGTTTCCACTGCTACATAGTGCCTTCTTTTGGAGAGGCTTTGATACCATGTTAGTTTTTGTAATCTAATTAGATTTATTAGGATATTTATTTGAAATAATAATAAGTACAAAAAGATACACAAGATAGAGAAGATAGACATGAAAAAAATATTTTCACTGGGGAAACCATAAAGGAGAAAACCCTACAAAATTACTCAGAATAGTTTTGTCACAAATACTGTATCACAAGATGATCAAACCCAATAAGTAGAATCCTTCTGCGGCTATCTATCTCTCCTCCTTCTCTCTCTCTCTCTTTCTCTCCTCATGCGAACTTGATTGAGTGAGTGTGTGTATAATTGCGGGAGGGAACCTCCATATTGATACCTTTCAAGTGACTGACCTATTACATGACTGGGGTTGACCTCTTACCCTAACAGGGTCAACTTCTCCTTAAGAGACACCAAAAATACATTACACGATATTACACTGGGAACTATTTCCCTGATTTGAAAAAGAGGTTGTACCTCAATGTCCATACACAATAATGACATCCTGAAAGAGGAAAACACATATCTGATGGGGGCACACCAACATACAATGATAATGTACATCATAATATCTTTCAAAGTTACAAATACATTGTTATTGGATAAATCTACTCAAGTGGACTCAAGCCAGATCTTTCTAGTCCAAGTGGATCTAGAACAAATCAAATACATAATACAACCTACTTTCCTATATCAAATAGAAATCCAAGTCAATAGATAGATCACTTACCCTAAGTATGAAAATCCTCTTCTCTCTTTTTTGATCCAAGCTCCAGAGCCTTCAGATCTTTAGCTGCAAAACCCTGTAAAGCAAGTGGAAACAAGAAAACAGTACATGTGTATCCAAACATGAATTGATATAAGATAAAAGTTAAGGAAGAAATATCTAAATGTAATTAACACAAAAATGTTTATGGAAAGAGATTTGTACTAATGTAATCAAGGAGATACATAGAACTACATAAATAAGGAATATCACAGCCTAGCCTTAACGCTGCAATCTTCCATCCAACAATCCAAGACAAGCCTCTAAAGAAAGATGATAATCATCCCAAAGGATGATAGGGATCACCTATAAATTCCACCAGCATAAAAGTACCATAGTCCTTCCTCCATTCACAATGGAGAGAGGGTTTAATTTATAAGGATAAATGGATAGAGTAGGTTGAGGATTAGGAGGAGGGGTATAAGGGATCCTCCCCATAGCTTAGGAGTTGAATGCCACCTCACCTATATGATAGGGATGAACCTCCACCTCATCCACCTTCGAGAAGAACCTCGAAGTTTTGTTTTTTTCCTCAAAACACTATCGACGCACTTAGCAGGAAGGGAAAGAGCACCGTTGGTGCTTCCAGCATGAAGGGAAAGAGCGGTGAACTTCCTAAAGAGGGAAAAAAGGCAGAAACAACCTCAATATCAATCAAAATTAGTAGAGAGAGCTTTAGGGATTAGGAATAGGTTTAACACATGGATCAACATGACAAGATTTCAGTGTAACAAAATTCCCCCCCAAAGCATGAAGTTAGAGGAATGTGATATGTGAATTCTTTATGAAGTGAAGAAATTGAAGGAAACGATGTTGGATGGAAGTTAGTGCAGCATAACTGACTCAAATCTCATATGACTCATAACATGGTTTCCAACCAATAAAATGCAGATCCATAGTAGTAGAGACTGACTGAACACAATCATGGCTACTAGACACAAGCAAAGATCTATGATGAGATGATAACACAACCATGACCAATACAAAGTGGATCTGTGTAATATGAATAAAAAAAAACTCCATCCCAACCTGGGAAAAATATCAGATAAGCGAGGGTCTTCAAGCCAAACCCACAATGATGCAAATCTAACTATGTGATTACAATTTCTTGACGTCGAAAATGGTAGAAACCTCTTGATTACCAGTCATTAATGTAAACTATTAACCAATAAGATGGAAATAACCATTTATGTCAATGATTCCTAAGGTATCTTAGTACATACCATCAAATGCGAATAAAGGACTTGGATTCAAACACTCGATGATATCTTTCAATCAAGAGCCAATGATGTAAACTCATGTTGAAAATGAGGTAACTTACAATTAAGTCATGCAGGACCAAGGTACTTGTCTTGGTTTCTAATTCTAATACCTGAATGAGATATTGAAGTTGACAAGAATAAACGCGTCGAAGGAGGACCATGATGAATCCCCCATCATCGACACAAAACATGATCAAAATGTTTTGGATTAAACCTGACAACAGAGTGATGTATGAGACTAAATCAGAGATGACCAACATGATAGAAGGTAAATTGACTGTAGATATATGGCCAAGTTTCTCTTGAACATGGGCATGGAATGACTTGGAAGTATTGACGCGAGAATGATACCAATCCCCCAATGCAACTGTCGACGAGAGTATTCTTGGAAACCTCAAACGGAGTAAGAATACTGATGGAATTGGAAGGACTCGAAGACAAACATAATACCCAAGTACTAAAATGCATATGCAAATGAGTGCCATGTTCAAGAGTAACTATGTACTTCCATAAAAAAATACAAACTCTTTCCTTAATTTCCCCATCACGAAGGATGTATGCGTCTTTTCATTTTGACAAGTTCAAAGAGGGTAACAAACACTCGTTGTAGCTCATCAAGCAATGATTCCATTCTCATATGTTTTATGAAATTGAGAAAGGAAAGGTTCATTCCCAGAAAGGGTCCTTCGTCATTTGATTTTATGAGTCCTATGAAAGAAAAATAATTTTTCGTTTCATGTTTAGAGATTCTAAAATGAATAAGAAGACTCCAAACTGGATTTTTTGGTAAATTTAGTTTCTAAGGACCGAAAAAGTGTAAAATAATTCCCAGGAGAACTCTTCCCATCATGATTGGCTGGAGTATACCTTTTTCGTAAGTAGTGTCCCCTAGTCCAAAAAAGGGGTAAACTATCACCAGGAATATGACTCTTCGGGTCCTTTTATGAACGTGGAGAAGACAAGTTCACTCGGCAATAATTTCATATTTTAAGAGTCCTAAAAGAGATTAAAGAGGAATTTATTATGGTTCTTTTTTCATAATCCAGTTTTAACGAGTCTGAAAAATAGTAAAATTAAACTCGATACCTCTTCGCTGAATTTTTAACAAGAACGATAAAGGTGTAAAAAGTGCTCGGAATCTTTTTTATGTTTCAATTGAGAGCATGAAAAAGCGATAAAGTAAGCTCAAACCAGTTTTCATGTTTTAACTAGAGCACGAAAAATGAAAACTAAGCTCAACACCATATTATTGTTTGTCACGAGCATGAAGATCAGCTAAAAGAATTCTCAGGGTATCTGCTTCACTTTTTAATGATCTTGACATAGAATAAGAATTATGCTCAAAGGGTTGTTTCATGGTTTAATGAGCTCAAAAATAAAAGAAAGTATTCTCAAAATGACTCCCATTGATGGGTGATTCCCCAACATGATGTCCAGTGGTTGTTTTTTCCCCCAGTATAGATATCAAGTAGCTTAATCCCAATAAAAAGAGGTAGGGTACATGCCCCCCAAGCTTCGTTTCATCTGCTTTACAAGAAGATTAAATACAGGTTTAAAATTTGAGTCTTGACACAATGGAAGGATTCATTTCACTTTTTAATGAGCTTGACATGAAAAAGGAACTATGCTCAAGGTCGATTTTATTTTTTAACGAGCTTGAAACCAAGAATAAACACTTCTCAAGGTGGCATGTTTCATTTTTACACAAGCTTGATACATAAAATAACTATGCTTGTGTGGACCTGTTTCATTTTTACACAAGCTTGAAACAAAAAGTAACTATGCATGAGGACATCCGTTTCATTTTTTAACAAGCTTGACACAAAATAAGAACCATTCTCATAGGCATCTGTTTCATTTTTTAACGAGTTTGACATAGAATAGGAACTAAGATCACAGGTGCCTGTTTCATTTTTTAATGAGCTTGACACAAAATGGGAACTATGATCACAACATCTGTTTCATTTTTTAATGAGCTTGGACCAGAAAAGGAACTATGCTCATGGGTGCATGTTTCATTTTTTAATGAGATTGACAGAGGATGGGAACTATGCTCACAAAATTTGTTTCATTTTTTAACGAGCTTGACACAAAAAAGGAACTATGCTCATGGGTTCCTGTTTCATTTTTTAATGAGCTTAACACACGATGGGAACTATGCTCACCAACAGTTCTAAGCGAACATGATTCCCAGAGGTTAGTGGAGTCCCCACTTACATAATAATATATATAATTAACTCAAGTATTATGTCCAGATGATGGATCCATGCCCCCCATTTTACCTATGATGGGAAGAAGCTAACTAGAAGGGGAAGGAACCACAAGAAGATGCAGGACATTCAGGGAATTCTGATGACTAGGAGTCATACGATGATCAGGTTTAACAAAGTAAAGTTGATCAATGGTCACAATATTCCCATCATGGGGAAAATACATCACTCGAAAGAGTCTATTCACTACAACTTTCATGGCGTAAACATAATATCAGCCAAGGAGTATATTAAAATCTAATGGACCTTGTACTACCATAACATTGATGCAGACATTTTTTCCTTGCAAAGTAATAGGAAAACGAGGAAAGCTCCCTAAAGGCATAGTAGGTCTTTGATTAAAATCCAGTATCTAATAAGTGGCTGGCACAAGTGCAGGAGAACCTATGGCTTACCAAGCAGTAGAGGATAGAATGCTAACAAAATCCCTTTCATCAATGATAGTGCAGAGTACACTCTTAGAAGTAATTCGCATAGCTATCTGGAAAGGAACACTAGAAAGAAGATAGGATTCTGTTATATTACTCCATTCAAAGGAAATAGCCTCACTAATTGGAGAGGGTTCTATCGAAAGAGACAAAATTTCCTCTTACGTAGAACAATAAGAACTAACTACAAAAACTTCATCTAGTTGGTTTTCACTCTCAATTAGAAGAGAGGGACAAGACAAAGACTGTGTTGAAGTGACTGCTTCAATCTCAACACTCTCTAATGAAAGAGTGGGATCGAGTGGATATTACATCGACTCGACCACTTTTACTTCATTCTCCAAAGGAAGAGTGGGATCAACCAAGGTTTGAACTGGATCGACTGCTTTGACTTCACTCTTCAACGAAAGAGTGGGATTGACCAAGGATGGACTTGGATCAACCACTTGATCAACCAAAGGGATGTAAAGGGATAACTTATGATAACCAGTTGGAATTTGTTGCTGAGGAACAATAAAATATTCCAACAACTTTGAAGCTTCATCCATGCAACGACAAAGGTAAGTAGGATGCATATCTTTACATAACAAGAAAGGAGACTTGAATTTTCCTTTATGACTCTTAAGCATAGAGTCATTAGTTGATGGGGCATCATCAGCATGATGTTTAGAGATTGATGGAACAGGCTATTTAGACCACACTTCTGACACAAGGGAAAGACTGGGATAGTCCTTGAGAAGGTGATCACCATTGCAAAGTCTACATGGGAAATCAGGTTTACGCAAGATGAAAACAGGTACGTCAATACTCCCACCATGATGATCAGTGGCTGGTGGGATTCCAACATGACGATCAGAGGTTGGAGCTATGACATTCTACTTTGTTTTCTTCTTCCTAGCATTTCTTTTTGTCTTCTTCTTACCCTCCCATTTACTATCTTCAGAGTTTTCAACAGGTCAATAGGAAGAAAGGGAAGTCGATTCAACATTCGATAAAGAAGGAGAAGGATTAACATGAGGCTGATGCTCATGCAGTAAAGGACCAAGATACGACACAAAGGATGCATTTGGTATGATAGAATTGGAGAATAACCATACAAGTAATCCTAAAGTCAATCCAGGAAGGTTCAAAGTGGCCATAAAGGGAGGACCAATAGCTCCACAACATGGAGAAACAAAAGACATACCCTAAAAAGGGTTTTGTTGAATGGTTGTCCCAAGAGAGTCTCCCATATCTGAAATCTTTAAGAATCTTTGAAGTACCACACAAAAAAAACACTACTCAATTCTAAAATCAACAAGAAAATTGTGTGAATAGGAATGGATGACCGTTTATTATTCTCACTTGATTATCAAGGCTTCATAGCTCGCTATCTACTGTAGGGTCCAACAGTGAAACGTGATAAGGAGGATTGGGACTGTACCCTTCCCTGAACACCTGACTACTTAGACAACACGTGCGTAATAATCTTTCCAAGTGATGTTCTCAGTGTATTGTGATTCCAAGACGTCCAAAAGGTTAACTTAGTTGGTCACATGAATCCTAGAGGGGGTCTCCCAATATACGCAAAGTACGTGGGAGCTCAAATCCATGTTAGTGTTGTCTAATGTAGAACCATTCAAAAGGGGCATTCTGATATACAATCGAGTACATGAAGTAACTTTTGATATACTTCAAGGGTACATGAAAGGCCGTTTGATATACCGATGATATGTGGAAGAATCGCACAGCTCTTAGGTTGTAGTGTAGGAAAATAACAACAGATCCTATGTTTAAAGATGTCGAAACATGTCTCAACCCTATCACTCAAGTTACTAATAATTTTAAACTAAATCTATCATTAATTTTATCTTGAACGGTTAGGTGAATGCATGAAATCCATTCAGAAAAGTAAAACCATGCAATATGCGATGCAAATTTTTTCACTTTACCATTCAAAGTATGCCCTACTTACCAGAAGGAGAGAGTGTTTCAATTCTATTTCAAAACAAAAATATTTTCCCAAATAGTCACACTGAACTCAAGTTTCCAAAAAATGCAAGAAATAAAAACACTTCTACACAAATATTTGAAAGCAAGAACGAAGCGAGATCTCTTTTCCTAAAAGGAAATACAATAGCACTAAAAGGAACACTAAGCATTTTTTCAATTTTCTTCAAAAAATGAAAAGACCTAACTTAAAACTATGATATATTTTTTCTTTTGACGAGATAAGAGTGTATAAAAGGAAAGAATAATATGGATATCTGAAATCTTATGAATCTAGTAAGGGGTTGAATGATTCATCCTTAAGAAAAATTATAATCAAATCTCAACAAAAATTTTCTTTGAATCAAAAGCAAAAAGAAGTCTTTCATAAACTAATGAAGAACGAAAGTAAAAGCCAAAATCAAAAGCTTCCTTTTCAATTTGATCAAGCAGTAAAAAGAGATCTAACTCAACTAACTTCCAAGCACTCCTTTTGAAAATCAAAACAAGCATACAAGCAGCTAAAACAATGGATGTAACCTAGCTCTTTGAATGAAAGAAAAGCAAGCATTTACCACTATCAAACTCTGGATTTAATAGTCTAGATAACAAGCATGAAGCCAAAAAACATACAGAACAGAAAGAATAAATCAATTTTAGCTTTGAAATCACATGTGTAAAAGACCTACCTAGCACCACTTGATGAGTGTTGATGACAGAGTGTTACCAGCTCAGCACCGCCTTTTATCCATCGTGACAGAGCAGTGGCACCGCTTAATGACTACTAAGCAAGGGCGGTGGCACTGCTTATTGTCCTTCATGCATGTGCAATGACTATTGTAGATGAAAAAACTGAAAGAATCCAAAAAAAAGAAAGTTAGATGCTGAAACACTAGCATCAAATCATGAAATTAACAGGAAAATTAAGTACATAAAGTAGATTTGCATAAGATCTGAACAAATCTGGTTATACTGAACCAAAATCTCACTAGAATAGCTAGTGGATCTCATCACTGAAAGGTTGGACCTTGGATTTCAGACAAGAGTTTGAGAACCAAGGAATATTAGATGTGCTGAAATCTCTTCCCTAGTATGGTCGCCAAATTTGTTATTGGATAAATATACTGAAGCAGACTCAAGCCATATCTCCCTAGTCCAAGTAGATCTAGAACAAATCAAATACACAATACAACCTACTTTCCTAGATAAAATAGAAATGCAAGTAAACAGATAGATTACTTACCCTAAGTATGCAAATACTCTTCTCTCTTTCTTGATCCAAGCTCTAGAGCGTTTAGATCTTCAGCTACAAAACCATGTAAATAAAGCGGAAACAAGAAAACAATGCATGTGTATCTAAACATTAATTGATCTAACCTAACAGTTAAGGAAGAAATATCTAAACATCATTAACACAAAATATTTTATGGAAAGAGATTTGTATTAATGTAATCAAGGAGATACATAGAATTACATAAAGAAGGAATATCACAACCTAGCCTTAATTCTACAATCTTCCATCCAACAATCCAAGCCAAGGCTCCAAATCCAGATAATAATCCTCTCAAAGGATGATAGGTATCACCTATAAATTCCACCAGCATAAACGTACCATAGTCCTTCCTCCCTTCACAATGGAGAGATGTTTTAATTTATAAGGCTAAAGGGATAGAGTAGGCTAAAGATTAGGAGGAGGGGTCTAAGGATCTTCCCCATAGGTTAGGAACCAAATTCCACCTCACCTAGATGACAGGGATGAACCTCCACCTCATCCACCTTCAAGAAGAACCTCGAAGTATCATTTTTTCCCTAAAAACAACATCAACACACTTAACAGGAAGGGAAAGAGCACCGTTGGTGCTTCTAGCATGAAGGGAAAGAGTGTCACCCTTCCTAAATAGGGAAAAAAGCTAGAAACAACCTCAATATCAATCAAATTTAGTAGAGAGAACTTTAGGGATTAGGCATAGGGTTAACACATGGATCAACATGACGAGATTTCGGTGTAACATACATCAACAACATTTACAGATTTAAATGTGATTTTCTTTGGAGAATACTTGATAATCGTGGTGTAGTAGCTACTAAGGTTATCCAAACAAAACAAAAAATTCTTCCTCGTTGTTCCATGGGATTGGATGCCTAACTTGATTCAAAAAATTGATGCAGTAAGAAATTAGATTTTTCACACAATTGATTTTTGGATGGATAATGTATTGGGGAGTTACGTTACATAATTTTCTATAGACTACACCTAGTCGTATAGTACTGCTAAGAGGAATTTATTTAAAGTTCTGCATGAAACATATTTGAAATCTCTGTCTACTTGGATCAAGATGTTGTTTGATAAGGGGGTTATGAGGTTGGAATATGAACACATGGAGCCTTCACATGAATGGGGGTCTAGAATGGGGGTCTAGGGGATGACTATGGATATTCTTAGAGCATGGTAAGGATGCAGGAGAGAATAAATAAGTAATAGGTGGGATGACAATGCCAAGAAAATAATAAGTTTCAATGGAAGAAGAGCTCATAGTTTTGCATAGTGGAAAAATATTTCAATATAGTAGAAAGAGGACTATGGTTGATAGAGAAGGGAAACATAATGAGTTTGAAGAGAGAGACATTAGCACAAAATTTTATATTGAAGGATTACTGGACACAAAAAGGAAGAAATAGGACCCTCATCTAAGTCTAGTAGGAGAAGATCCATTGCATCCCAACAGTTGCACTTAGGTTGTTCCCTTTTTCAAACCATGAACCCATGTGCGTCTCCAATATCTTAGGTAAGAATTGAAAATTTGTTGTGAATACATATAGTTAGTACATGAATCAAGAATAATATTAAAGGTATTCATAGAAGTGGAAGTAGTGCGACAACCCATACCTAGTAAGTAGTACCAAGGAAAAATACTGTGTAGTAAACAATGGAAGAGCCCACATTAAGGATGCATGTCTTCCATGAAGCAGGGACATAGGATCCATAAGAAAATTTATTTTTCTGTGAATAAATTTGGACCATGAAGCAGGTCCTATATGATGATATGAAAATTGTGTAGTTAGTGATGACAATCAAAGACCGCACACTACTCTAGTTTATGAAGTATCAATTTATCACACCTTTGAAACAACCCAAAACATTAGAAAACATTAGACAAATTTGCTGAAATATTAATTCAAGAAACCAAAGTCTAAGTCATAGTGTATTGTAGAGCTAAAAGAGATAAAATAGTTTCATATTGAATCAATATGGGATTTTGATCATAGTTTCAAGGTACTGATGGATCGAATGACTTTCCATATTCCTGAAGAATAAAAAAGCAATGGCTCATTGCAGGATTGTTACCACATATATGTTATCCATTGACACAACAAAATACTACATCATAGTTAGACACACTATATACAGCCATGAAATTGTAAGCATCCCCTGTATGATAAAGTGGAACATGCATGGTCCAATTTTAGTTGCAGGTAGAAGTGTTAACAATTCAGTTGTAGGAAATTGATAAAGGGAAGGAAAAGTGTGAGGATGTATGGTGCATCACATGCAGAGCATAATGTAATCACAGGAACAAGTTCCCAACCTTCAAACATTAATTTTCTACAATATGCTTGAATCCATTTCCCGTGGGAGGTGGGGTATGGTGTGAGATATGTAAAAGGGGGGGTCACCTCCCCACTTCCTACCGGTTACTGCAGAAATATTAGAGCATTTCCAGAAACTTATTTTGTAATTTTTGCAATTCCACCAGACATGATGAAAAATATTGTCACAGACTTAATCTCATAAGGGAACACACCTTAGATGCATACAAGGTTTAAGGGAAAGCTATATAAAAAGGAGGGGTACCACAAACTAATGCCCTGAGGGACTACAATAAAGAAAGAAGAGGAGGATTCAGAGGCTAGGGAAGAGGAATATTCAGTATAGGAAGATGACCAATTATCTATTATAACTGTAACCATCCTAGACATTTTGCACAATATTTTCCAAATCCTTGTATGACATACACATATAGTAGGAAACTGGATCATGCGACATAAAAGTTCCCACAATTGATCGCGAAGTGGTAGGAGAAAATTAAGTAGAAATAGAATGTTTAGATGATATCAACATAATAGCATGGTGATCAACCAAGGATAGAAATAGTTACACATAGAGGAGAAAGAAAAAGAGTTGATGTAACATAACAAGGATATCAAATTGACCGATTTGTCATGAAAGCAACAGGACTACCTCTGATGTTTGATATGTAGAGGGAGAGGGATACATACAAGAAAGGAAGGAAAGAGCTGCTAGAAACATAATACAAGTCATTGACCTCACAAACTATATATGACCAACCACCTATATATGATATGCTTCCAATTTATGACTACTCAATTGTAGAAAGGCCACTTGCGAAGCTAGGTGCTTTGAAAGGTTTCTTAAAGAGTTGTTTATAACTAATAAAGGAATAAATTACATTAAAAATGATGTGCAGGATGATAGAAACTACACACAAGATAAATAAGTTCATATGAAATAGCATGCATTTAACTAGGTACACCGTAAGAGAGGGACAAATAGAGAATTTTGACTAAGTGCATAGATAGGAGACTATGATATGGAATTTATCATATTGGATATGGGATCTAATGTGAACGTACTTCTAAGTAAGTCATGGGAATTAATGGGAAAATCAAATTTTATTTGGTCAATCTTCCAACTGAAGCTAGGAAATCAACATAGGATTGTTTCAATTTGAATATTGATAGGAGTGAATGTTGATATCAATGGAGTGCGAAACACAATAGATTTTGAAGTCATCGAGATAGTGGATAATAGTAAAAATTATTCAACATTACTTGGAATTGAATGGGATTTATCTAACCATGCTATTAATAATATGAAAAATAGGCAAATGATCTTTGAAGTAGATAACCTTAGGTTTACTATTCCATTGGATCCCATAGAAGGAATACGATATGTGGAACCAGTAAAGAAAACAGAACTAGATAAACTTTATAATATGACCATGAGGATGGATGGTTATGTTAATCTTGCTATGGATGGTGTATTGAGTTAGTGAAGTATTATCGCTTACTCATTGGATTCAGAAGAAGCATTGGAAGATTGGAACTAGAGGATGCATGAAGTCTTTACAAGTAGGTGTTCTCATATAACTCGTGAATTGCATTGGATTGGATCTGAGGTATGTTGTTGGTGCCCAAGTTTTCATCATGATATTGCGTGATGAGCCTAAGGAACATAATCAGTTGTTCCTAACATAATTAGTTAAGCAACTGCATGTAAGTACCAGTCTATTGTTTTGGGAAACTTAGCCTATATAAGGTGCAATTATATAAAGGGTTGGCATGGTTGATGTTGTTCTTAATGAGTAATTTAGTAGCATTCTTTTGTATCTTTGTGTTTTTTTTAGGGTTGTGTATGATTTACCTTGTGACTGTAGAAATATCATAATGCAAAAATGAAGCTGTTGAGTTACAATGTATGTTTTACCTATGAATTTTTCCAAAGTTATAGAATACCATTCCTATTTCTATCTACTTTATGTGCAATGTTTATGTGAATGAATGTTATGGATTTTATGCTAAGTGAATGTAAAGTATGTATTGAATGATGAATGTAAAGAATTCTAGAATTGACTAAATATTATGTTAAGTTATATGGAACCAACCTTTGTTGCACATACTTGATTCAAGTTCTATGTAATTTCATGTGTGCATCTCAGATGAGACATTACTATGCTCATAGCGTATTTAAAATACCTATGCTTATGGGTTTTGTTTTGGTCATTTATGTTGAACCTCAGTGGCAGACTGCAACCAACAATGGTTCCATTGCTGGTATCTGACAAGAATTGTGTGTGTGTGTGGGGTGGGGGGGNGAATAGACTAGCAATTTCAATTTCACTGTAGGATTGGAAAGATAAGGACTACCCGTATTCAAATATACAAAATATTTTTTTTTTCTGAATTTCCTATTATGGTCTAGGAATGGTTTAAGAGACAATATGAGATAAATATTACTTGGAGTGTACATGTACCAATCATTTGGACTAAATGAAATATTGAGGAATTTAAGAATATTGATAATACCTGGGCCAGAGCTGTGAATTTATGGTTCTTGTATGTGAAATAAGGTTACATTATCGAGTTTGCGGTCAAAGCTACTAAATGCTATATACATGCAGAAGAGAAGTTTGAAGAAAGACCAAGAAAGAGGTTCTTGGAGTGAATTCCTTTGTGGTTGAATATGTTTTTTTTGGAGAAGGGGATAATGAAAACTATCCCTAACAGTATGGTAGAGTAAGTCCTATGGTTTGGTAGTGGGGTATGAAGTAGAGGGACAAGAGCTTGTTTGAGTCATGGATCTAGAAGAACACCGAATCTAGAGGGAGATGAGATAAGCATGATGGTTTGAAATAATTCAATCCATAAGAAGAATAAAACAAGAAAATCACACTATGAGAAGGGATACAAGGTTCCTCTATGCTAGAAGGACGCGTAGAGTTTGGGAAATAAGACTGCTCAAAATGTGGGAGACCTACGAATAGGTGCGAGATGGAAGAAAGCGAGAGCTTTGATTAAAACGATGAAATCATACCCTTGAGATTGAATGGAAGAAGAATAAAGAATATTTCCAAGAAAAAGGGAATCCAAGAATATGAAGATACTTGCATAGTCACAAAGGAGATTGTGCATCCCAACTTGATAATAAATAACAATTTATTTTATTTTATTATTATCCTTTCAATTTCGTTTTGATACACTACAATATATTAATTATTAATTTCCAATGGTTCTCCATAATTAATCCTTTATATTTATCCTTAGTATTTGGAAATCTAAAGCAACTTCCTTTGTGATTCCCTAAAGATGGGCAGAGTGTGCACCCAAAATGTCAGTTTCAAAAACTCATTACAATGAGAATTCTAGAAGACATAACACAAATTTATTAACCACCAATGAAGTTGAAGACCCTATATTTGTGGCACTTCCCCGAAGGAATTCACACGAGGTGTTAAAATGAAGAAGAACAAGGAAGGAGTTCATGTTGTCCTTGCAATTGGGAGGATTTGAAATGAAAGGCGTAATGCTATATTTAGGGGTAGATGTGAATAATTCACATAAGAATACTTGGGAACTGATGGGAAATCCAAAGATGGTTTAGTAACCCATACAACTAAGGCTAGTAAACCAATATAAAGTGTTCTTGATCAACAAACTAACTGATGTGGAAGTAAATGTGGATGGTGTAAACACAATGACCGAGTTTGAAGTAATTAAAATATTGGAGGAAGTGGAACACTACTAGGGATTGATTAGGAATTTAAGAATAATTCTATTATGGAATTGAAGGAATGGTACATGTCCTTCGAATCAGAGGAACTATGTGAAATAAATCTATTGGATGCTACATAAGGTGAAAAATATACAGAATTGGTTCAATATGACATTAGCAGTGTGGATATCGATAATATTTACAATGTCACTACTAGAAAATAGAATTATATAAACCTTACAACTGATGGTGAGTTCAATTGGTGCAATGTAAAATCATGGGATACAGATTCACAATATTCCATGGATTTCTGGTAGAACAAATTGAATAAGATGTCCACAAGGATATGCATGAGCATTACCAAACATGGGTGTTGGATTGGGTTAGAATTGAGGAATCCACCAGTATTTGATGGGATAGAAAAGGTTGTTGTTTTCATTAAACATATGCAAGCATATATTCCTGAGGATAGAAGGGTTGATTCCATGGATGTCGTCACCCAAGGAATTCCTTCCCAATGGTTGAATACTCACAAGGAAGAACTACATAGTTGGGAAGTTGTGTGCTAGTGTATTACAAAGCGCTTCTAGTCTACTTTAGACTTGGAGTTGATGAACATATTTTAAGGGACCGAGGATCCTACAAAATACCTAGTGTATTATCAATAGTAATGGGATATAAAGAGTGTACCATGTATCCTACACTCTTCTACCACACACTAGAAACCATACACTAGACACCATATCAAGTAACATATATGTTTGACAAGAAAGGCGAAGGAAGACTAAGAACTGGGGGAAGGTGTCGAACGGACTCATGACCACATTCTGGTTTAGAACAAGTCCAAATTTCTCCATCACATGAATAAATTCATCTTTGGAGAAAGAAAACAACATGATATGATGCATAGGACCATATGCGCTTACTAATAGGATGTGGCACAATTGTAAAAACCAATTTACTAATGGAAGGTTAACAGTAAGGCCCTTGCCAAGGAGGACGATCCACACCATATATATATATAAAGGATACTGCTGGTGATCACACCATATAGGATGATTCTTCATCTTTTATTGCACCATAGTTCAAATAAGCCCTTAGGACAAAGAAGCATCATATTTGAAATGAGGATTAGCCTAAAATGGCTATAATAGGGGACTACTATGATCATGAGACAATCAACTAGGTATTCAACATGTTAAAAAAATACGAGGAATTGTTTTCATGTAGTTTCTTAGAAATGAAGGGAATTTTGGGGATTCTGGTAATAATGAAAACACAACTAAAAGAGGGGGGGGGGGGCGATTCAGTCAAAAGGATACCATACCACCCAAAACCTCCATACAAATAAAATGTGCATAAGGATCCAGACCGTAGGTTGGATGCACGGATCATTTTCCCTATTGAGGAGTCAAATTGGATCAGTCCTATGGTGGTCCAAGATAAGAAAACAAGAGGCATCCACATATGTGTCGACTTGCACAATATTAATGCTTATTTTGTACGTGATCTATTTCCTACACCTTTCACAGATGAGGTGTTGTAGAATGTATGAGGTTGGGAGGGTTATTCATTCATTCATGGGCTCTATGGATGTGATCAGGTGCACATATGAGAGGAGGATCACATGAATACCACCTTTGGGTCTGAGTGGGGCTCGTTATTGTATAATGTTATTCCTTTTGGGTTAAAGAATGCACCATTGGTGTTCTCAAGGATTGTTCTCATGTGTTCCAAATAATTTATGCATAAGTTATTGGAAGTCTACTTGGATGACTGGATGGTGTTAAACTTATAAAAGGACTATCTATAGCTTTTGTGACTTATGCTGAATCATTACTAGAAGATGTAGACTCATTTAATTTAAAGAAGTACATATTTTTCCCACCATTCAACATTTTATTGGGACATGTGGTGTGCAAGGAAGGAATTTTAGTGGACCCAAATAATATTGAAGTTATAATCAATCTACCAACCTAAACACATGTGAAAGGTTTATGTGCAAACCTTGGGAATACTAGGTTTTAAAAGAAATTCATCCAACAACCCCATTGGAAGAATTGCTGCAAAAAGACGTCATGTATATAATATGGACATTGGAGTGCCAAAAAGAAGTTGACACCTTGAAGGAGAAGTTGGGGAATACACCAATTCTGATCTTCTAGGAATGGACACTCATGTTTCACATGCACATGGATGCGTTATCAGTTGCGATGGGAGTTGCCCCAACTAGGAGAATTGGGCCACCCAATTTTCTTTGTTAGAAGACATATTTCCATAGAAGAAACAAATCATTAGAGGAAATTTCAACTCAAAATGGGCCTCCTAAAATGAATTAATAAAATAATAGTTAAAATAATAAAATAATATTTATTAATTTTGGAGGAAGAAAAGAAAAAAACTACTTTTTTGTTTGTATTTTTGACATATCTCCGTGTGTTTTTACTCAAATTTTGATCGGGAGAGCTTGTTGGATGAATAATTAAATTCCCCATCCAACGTGTACCCACTTGGCATACTTTTGATGGACCCCGCTACCCCAAAAACAAGAAATACCTGAAAAAATGGAATGATGACATCATCATTCCGTTTTTTCAGGTATTTCTTGTTTTTGGGGTAGAGGGGTCCATCAAAAGTATGACGAGTGGGTACTCGTTGGATGGGGAATTTAATTCCACATCCAACGAGCTCTCTTGATCGAAATTTGAGTAAAAACACAGGGAGATATGTCAAAAATACAAACAAAAAAGTAGTTTTTTTTATGATACCTATCCCCAAATATATATTAACAAAGTGTTTAAGACCTATATGGTATTTCAAATTTAAAGCAATTTCATTGGCTAACACATGATGACATGGAGTTTGAATAAAATTTAAAAGGCCCATTTTGAGTTGAAATTTCCTCTAATGTATACTATGATCGAGCTCAAAGGATTGGCGATGGTCTATGTTCTACAAAGGTAGCAACACTATCTATTGGCAAGTGCCTTTAAATTTTTCATGGAACATTATTCTTTAGGGTACTTGGTCAACAAGCCAGTTTTGGGGGGCACATATGTCGATTGTTGCTCCTATTCCAAGAATTTGAATTTGAAGTTATGTTCATGCCATGTAAGCAGAATGTTGGCCCACACCATATATCTAGGATTGAATCGAGAAAAGGAGGAAGTATTGATGATTACCTACTTGATGCACAACTATTCAAGGTAGAGGCCATACTAGATCAATTCATTGAAATTGCAACATTTTTGGCATATGGTTGGGTGCTAGAATATTACACAGTTTCTTAATGTGGACAATTGGTCAAGCACAACGCTTTTTTAGTTGATAGTAGGCCATTTATATGATTTAGGAGTGGATGAAATACTTCAACACTATGTTCTAGAGCATGAAATAGTACTTATAATGCAATAAGTACACAAAGGTATTTCTAGAGGACACATGCAGGGAAGGCTATTTCACATGAGGTTTTTGTTGAATGCACATAAGCTAAAATGTACTACAAGCAATGGGATGTTTGACAATGAGTGGCAAATCCATCACGTAGGAATGAGATGCCTCTCTTACTTGTGACAGCATTAGAACCATTCACGAAATGGGTAATTGACTTCATGGATCTGATCAACCCACCAACATGAAGGGATAGTGCAATATATATTATCACCATGATAAAGTACTTTACAAGATGGTCAAAGGAAACACCAGTGAAGGATTGTACTCCAAAAATAACAACATGGTTTATATTAGATCATATCATCACTATGTTTGGATTCCCAAAGGTGCTAATTAAAAAATCAAGGAACTCATTTGTTGGATTCCAACATCGATTCTCTCAGTGAAGAATTTATGATACACTATCAGAAGAGTACACTATACCATCCATAGGAGAAATTTACAATGGAAGAATTCAACAAAATTTTGGAGTGGGTGCTTACAAAGGTATGCAATGTACAATATGATGACTGAAATCAACACATTCCAGTAGTGCTTTGGGCATATAGAACCACATAAAAAATAATGACGAAAGAAACTCCATTCAGATTGGTGTAGGGAAAAGTGTTAATTGAAATTCTCATCCAATGTAGACAAAGGTTGTTTCCCTTGTTTGAATGACTTAGATCTAGAAAAAAACACCTACAGGTAAAAAATAAAAATAAAAAAAAAATAAAAAAAATGTTTCCCTATAATTCTAGACTATTTAAATTAGTTGCTCTTGTAACTTCAAAAGGATGAATCCAATGGTATGAACTAGTTGTGCTTGAGCTATGTGGTGAATGAACCTAAAATAGACACAAAAATACAAACCATATGAGAGTAACAAGATAATTTAAAATTCTATTTAAATGACCAAGGAAAATAACAATAAACATAGTACAATAATGAGATACACAATGTTTATGGGAAAGAAACCATGTTTGCATTAATAAACAATGAAGGAGAGATCACAACCAAGACTTGGTGTTGGGAGCTCTTCATAATGGGGCCTTTTCTCAAGCTTCAAATTATCTCTATATGACTCGAGAAAGTATGATATTATTTGGATAGAGTTTGGATGCTATCAAACAATTATTCTCCCCCTTTCCCATGAGGGGCGAGGCACTATTTATAGGCCTAAAAGGATAGAGTGTGTTGAGGATTCAAAGGATAAGGTTGAGGAATCATCCCTAGGATACATGAATTTGAGTTCCACCTATACTGATACTTAGGGATAAGGTTCCATGAAGGCATCTTCGAGAAACCTCTCAAAATTTCTCATTTTTGTGTTTAGAAGTCAAGCACCGCTCTTTGCATGAGGGAAACGGACTGTGAAAGGAGGCACCACTTGCTGTAAGTAGGAAATAGGTAGTGGCACCACTCCTTGTCAATGGATAGGGTGTGTTTCCAACATGTGTACCGCTTATTGCGTAAGGACAAGGTGCGGTGGTGGCTATTTTTAAGGAAAAAGATTAAGGAAATCATCTTTTCTTTCATCCTTTCACTTCAGTATCTGAGGGATTTGAGAAATTAATGGGATAATCATCTCATAACATGATGGTGACGAGAATTAGGTATAACAAAATCCCCCCCAAACCATAACTCTATAGAGAAAGGATAGCAAAATGCTTTGACATAATAGGTTTTAAATTCGCTGAAAAGGTCCAAAGGTCAGAACTCATCAACAACCAAGGTGATTATGAAGTACATTTACACTTTGATATACATCCAAATGACTGAAAACATGGATTCCCACCAATACAACACAAATCCATGGGAGATAAAAATAGTCATGGATACTGAAATACAACGTAGATTCATGTGAAGAAGACTCAAATTTGGAAATAGCTACCAGGAATACAATGTATATCTATGCCATACATATGCAAATATGATCACAAAAACAAACATACAATGTGGATCCATGCAATGACTCATACAAAACAATCGATCACAACCTAGGGAAAGGAAAACATAACAGATGAATTCTCAATGAACACCTAGGGTCTTCATCATGTTCCCAAGAAAGTACAATTCTACCGATTTGAATATATGTTTTGAAGTTGAACATGGTAGAAACCACTTGGTTACCGACCAATGATGAAAAACATTAACAACTTTGAAGGAAATCACCATTAATCTCAATGATTCCCAAGGTACCCTAGTACATTTTTCCGAATGTGAATCTTTTAATTAAAGGCCAGTGATGAAAGCCCATTGTCAAAAGAGAGGAAACCTTCCATTAAGGGATGCATATTTCAAGGTGATGACTTGTTTCTAAGACTAATTCCTAGAAGATGTGTTGAATTCAACATGAATAGTCATGTCAAAGGAGGGCCATGATGAATCCCACATCAACGACATGAAACTTGGAACAAAGTTATGGAATTTGAGTACGAAGTAACCCAAAGACTGACTCAAAGGTAATTGAAACAAAATAGGGGTAGGTTTGAATGAAGAAGATAAATATCAACACACAACTTTCCTTTGAACATTAAACGACATGACCAAAGACTTGGCAGCATTGACTTGACGATGGAGATACCATGACATAATGCGACGCAACAATGGATTATTTGGAAAGACTCAAAGGAGTAACATGACTCATGAAAGTGGATCATCTTGAAGACAAGCCGAATACCGAACTGTTTGAATGAAATGTAGACATGTGCCATGTTCAAAGGTGAATAGAAAGCTACCATTAATACAAATGAAACATGGTTTTCCTTCCCTTAATTTCCCCATTATGATCAATGAGTGCCTCTTTTCTTTTGAACGAGTTAAAATAGGGTAAAATATGCTCAAATATTATTATATGATAATTCCATTCTCATATGTTTTTCGAACTTGAGAAAGGAGGGGTTCGTTCCTAGAAAGGTTCTTTCAGTGCTTAGTTTAATGAGTCTAATAAAAGAAAATAGGACGTTGTTTATGTTTAGAGAGTCTGAACGAGACTAAAGAAGACTCCAAGGAGTTCATTTTTTTGTAAAATTTAATCTCCAAGTCCCAAAAAATTATAAAATAATACCTCCGAGAACTATTCTAGTCAAATACTAGAGTGTATTATTTTCATAAATAGTCAATCCGATCGAAGAAGGGGTAAACTACTGTCAGAAAGACGACCTTTCAAGTACTTTTACGAGCGTTAAAGAGACAAGTTTACTAGGTGATATTTTCATATTTTGAGAGTCAGAAAAAATCTTAAAGAGGACTCCATTGGGGTTTCTTTTTTGTAAACAATTTTAACGAGCTTGAAAAAGCAATAAAAATAGACTCAAAAACTTAGTTATAAGGTTTAACGAGCACGACTATAGTTTGAAAAAAAAATCATAATATTTTTCGATTTTATCAAGAACTAAAAATAAGAAAAGAAAACCCATCCATAAAACTCATCCATTCCCATAAACATCACTTCACAAGTCCTTCAATTCTCAAAAATATTATTAAGTACCAATTTGATAAAAAACTAGGCAAAATAGGACCATTCAAAGGTAAAAATAATAAAATTATTTAAATAAAAAGCCCAAAATGGCGAATAAAAGGGGTAAATCATGAAAATAGTATTTTTACCCAACTTTGGTGAAAAAATCCCTTTTGGAGATCAAATATGGAGTGCATATTGTGAGAGTCAGAGACATCTATTCAGTGTTTCGTCAGGACTAGGTAATTCCTCTCTTCTTAGCCTTCAATTTAATGGTTTCCAATTTTGTTTTTAATCCATTTTTAGGGTTTTTTGGGGTCATTTCCTAGGGGGAAGTGTGCCTCAGCAACACCGCACTTTCCTCTTGCAGGAAAGGAGGTACTAGACCATCACCACACATTTCCTCACTATACAGTGAGGTTCCACCACTCTGTCTAAAAGGACAAGGAGGTGGCGCAAACCGGCCCAAAAAACTCGCAAATGAAGTAAAAGGGAAAGTTTTATAGGTTATAAAATGGTTCTATATGGTTTCTAATACTCTCTTTTTCTTGTTTGGCAGGGTTAGAAATCCAAAATGGTAGTATGGAAGGAGAGGGAACACGATATGGATGATATACTTGGGGAAAATGACCATATCATGGTAAGTGCACTTAGGGAGTTTGGACTCCTGAAGTTCTTCCAGGTTCCCATGATGAGGGACCAAATAAAATTATTAGAGTATCTGATCAGGATGTGGAATCCTGAACAACTATATTTTTAGGTGGGGTCTCATATACTCATGTTGGAGGTAGAATGCATATACTTCCTTAGAGGGTTATCCAGAAGGGGAGCACCCATATCACTTACTGGTCCATGAGGTGGGGATATCACTACCCAAGAAATCATTAATTAGTATTATTTTCAAATCACTCAAATGAGTGGGGAGAAGATCCCTATAAAATAAGTGATGGACCTACCCTTAAGGACAATTCTATTTACCATGCAGTGTGTAGAGGGAAACCATGGGGCACACCAGGATTCTATGGCATATATTCTTTATTCCTTAGAGGTAATGGAACCTATCATGTTTAACTAGGTGGAATATCTATTGGTGTTCTTGAAAGACCAAATCACGAATTACAAATGGGGTGAGTTGAAGTAATTCAGGTATGTAACCATTCTAGTATCCTTCGTTTTAGAGAGAGTTCCATTGTTGAGGCCCCAAGTGATAATTAATGAAATCAGAGTGAGATATCCATGTATGCTATGGTGGGTTGAGTTGATGACCCTCCATGGTGATGGTGGTCCCATAGTCAAGTGCATAGCACTATTTTTCCACTGGTTGGATGACTACATTTTGATAATTGAGGACTATGCTTATGCGGGCACAAATTTTTGTGGTGATCTGTACTTGGTTCTTCCTAAGGGAGAGAAGTGGGGTGATATTAGTAAGAAAGATACTCTAATGCATAATTTTATATTTTTATGATTTCTTGGTTTTTATGCATGATACTGAGACATGTTTTCCTGTTGTGTAGATGTTGGGGAAGCCAACCCAGACGGTATTTTCCTATTGACAAGGGAGCGAAATCTAGATTCATAAGCTAGGAGGTTGATAAGGAGTTGCAGGAAGTATAAGAGAACTGTTGGGTGTTTTAATGTCTTAATTAATTCACCTAATATTTAATTATTGACCAAGGTTGGTAAACTTAGAGTTGACACAAAGTATATGTGAAGGTAGAGGGGTTCCTAGGGTGTCGTGGAAATATTTTAACAAGGAAAAGATTGAAAGATATTTCAAATGAAAAACCGAGTCAAACTCCTATAAATTCAACTATGAAGGTCATTAAACAAACATATAATATTAGATTAGAGAAGTATCAATCTATACTACTCTAATTTATGGACAATTACTGAAAGATAAAGATATAAACAATACTATTCTACTCATTATAGTAAAACCTATTACTTAACTATTCTACTTCTTAAAAATTTCATAAACTAACTATACAAGGAAGGATTGTATTAGAAATAAACGATACATGCAATTAACAAATGTACATAATGGTTCAAAACTAAACTATGTAATTCCACTCTTCTTGATTGTTCTGTGGATATGCATTCACTATAATTGGAACTGGTGGAGTAGTGTCAAAATGGATTTCAAAAGAAGTAAAGAAATTGAATGGAATCAAATCTAACTTAACTTCTACAAATATGTGCAAACTAAGGAATTCCCAATTACAGGTGATAGTAAACATGATGATCTATTACATAAGAAAATGATTCTTAATTAAAAAGATATTATGAACAACTAATCTATTAAGAGACAATATTCTTTTTAAAGATTACTTTCATAAATAACCAATTCTTATATGAAACAAATGTAAAGGAAGTCTATCTTATAAATAAGTAAAAGACCTTAATGAAAGAAGCAAGTAGAAAACTTAATAAACATAACTTTAAAATCACGAATCTCTTTGGTAACCACACAGTGAGAGGAACAAGTCCTACTACTATGATCAATTTACAAGGTGCTAGTATACTTCCCTAGAAATTAAAAAATATAACCCTAAATTCAATTTACAAAGAGATAAATCAAACCAAACCAGTGATATAATTACAAAACATTACAACAGTATTGAAGAAGGAAATCAAAAACCAAAAGAAATAGAATCACAAAGCATAACTCAAAACATATTCAAGGTGAAAATAGATGAAAGATAGGAATAAAACTTAATAAATACTTTAAACAATCTAACCTATAGTCCTAATGATAAACATAACCATTATCGAACTACCACATTCAAAACATATTTCAAAAGATACAGAAACAAAGCTTAAAACAAGCTTAAAATGAATTAAGAACACTAAAGGCTGAACGACGGGTTGGATAACAGACTGGAATGTAGGTCTAACTGACAAGCTAAATAGGTTTTCTGAATGACAGTATGTATAAACAAAATAGTATAAACTAGCCTAAATGATCTAATTATCAGCTGATCTTGTGCACATGAAAATAAAATGCATAAAGACAGTAAGTAAACCTACTTAGTTATCAAATTCAACAACAAAATAACTTAAGCTAATTCATAATTAGAAGGAAATCATTGTTCTATTGCATTGCTAAACAAATTGAAATATAAAAAAAAGGAATTTATGAATAGAACTGAACCTATTGTAGCTTAGTCCTAAGATATCAAGCAATCTACCCTATGTACTTATTAACATAAGACTGAACAGTAAGCTGAAAATACTGGAAAGGAAATTGAAAGCAAACTAGAGCGCAACCAATTATTTGATCTATGAAATGAAACTATATTATCAACACATAATTATAATAAACACATGCTATAGGAAACAATGAAATGAATGATTATAGTAATTCAATTGCATAAACAAACTGGAAATGAAACTATACTAATTGCAAAGAAAAGGATAACGAAAATACACATCAAAATGAAAACCACTGGTTGATGAGGGGACCTCTCAACAATCAGGCATGACACTTCCTAAATGCTCACATGACCATGATCATATACACAGCAAGAAGGTAACTTATATTAAAAATATAGAATAGTATTAGAGTCTTCTGATATTAACTGATTACATGCATAAAACTAGCTCTCTGTGCTCTCGATTAGAGGAAAATTTATAGAGTACTTTACAAGGACGAGCAGGTCAACACTTTCATTGGTCGACCTCTCCTAAAACATTCAACCATTATTACAATCAAACAGCCATAAGCCAATGCACAATCATCCTCCTTCATCATACAACAGTTTTCCCTTGCGTGTGCTATAATGTGAGGATTCATTTTGATGTGGACCAGTTCCATGGTGTCGAATAGAGGAGGTAATATGGCGAGCTTTCTAGAATGAGGGTCATTCAATTATCCAAATGCATGGAAAATAGAATAGTTGTATACTATTCAACACTTTAACACTTGGGAATCTACCAATGAACATTGCGTTGTTTGATTGATGTGATGGATGGTAAGTTGGATGCACTCTACGCATATCTAGCGTGATGTGTGTCCAGCTGTTGGCTCATCAAAAGATCATAACTTGCTAAAAAATTCATATATATATCAAACGTGCTCCTGAATAATATCAATTTTAATCAATAAAATCATGAAATAATAATAATAAATTGTAATTTGCATAAATCATAATATATTCATACCTAAGGTTGAATGACAAGCTGTATAACATAAATTTGTCAAAAAGATGACAAAATGGATGTCAAAAAGTTTAACTTACTAGCCAAAAATGGTGAGAAAACTAAGATCAACATTCCCCCAAACTGGAGAAATGCCAGGTCCCCCTGAGCAAAACAAAGAGGAGTTAGGAAGAAGGGTGAGCTACATCAACAACTGCCTTCAACTTAGAGGATGAAATAGAGGATTTAAACTTCAAATTCTTGGCCTGATATTTTAAAATAGCATGCCTCTCCTATTGAGGCCTATGTGATGAATTGATATCCTTGTTGAGGTCTTCGACAGCTTTAACTTGCAGATGCAAATCCTTGTTCTCTTGTCATAGTTCTACAATTAACTTGGTGTATTCCTCATTTCTCCTTGTTGACTTTGCCAAATCCTGAGTTAATTGATCTACTATTGGCTGATTAGGAGTGAAAGTTTCTGCAGGATGCTTAGTTTCTGGAGGCGTATTCAATTCATCAGATGATATCTCATGGTCAATGGAAGGAACTTGTTTTTCAGGATTCATGCCCTGGGTAGGTGCAGGGACATTCTCACGAGAAACATATTTAAGTAATCCAGCTGAGACACTAGATAATGTATACAGAGTTGAGTCTGGGTCAGTTTTATCTGCTTCGGCCATACTGTCTGGATGACCAGTCTGAACATCGAGCTGAACCGTGGTCTGGGCGCTAGGTTGAACCATGGACTGGACAAACTTTTCCTTTTGGTCTCTGGTACGAGGTTGTGGTAAGGGTACAAACTCAACAAATATAACGGTAGAATCAGTAGGACTCACCTCCTATGTGTCTTCGTCAAGATGGACAACATTGGGGCTTTTCTTATCTAGATATGGGGTTTGAATAGCTTCATGATTATGGAGATGCTGAGGGTGTTTCTGAATATTGAGATGGGGGTTAATAAATTTAAACAAAAAAGTATCCCAAGTTTGATTCTACTCTTTAAGCTGATCTAAGATCAAGAGATTAATAAGACTATGGTGATATAAACTACCTTTAGGGTTAATGGTATTTTTCCTAACCTGGCTCAACATTTTCTCCATGCTTCTAAGGAAATAAAAAGGAAAATTGAGAAAATTCTGATCAACAAAATGTGCTAGCAAACAGACATGGAAAGATTTGAATACACTGAAATTACCCTCGCAAGTGATAAGGTGGATGATGATAGTCAAAGGGTTGATGTATTCTGTCTTAATATAGTTGTGATGGAATCCCTTGATGCTTGCAACATGTAGGTATTCTGGTTTAAGAGAAAAGTTGTGGGACGCCCATAAAAGAAACCAATGTTTATGCCATCGAATGCCCTCTCTTGGTAGCTTAGTAATAAGGGTGATAGACTCCTCAGTTACCGGAAAGGTGAAATGACCCACCCCAACCATCCTCCCATCAAATCCCATCGCAAAAAGTAGCGAAACTTCTTCATCATATCCTTGCAGCAGGAGAAGGAATGGGTCCACCCAGCCCAGAAAAATATCTCTCGACAATCTCAAAACTCTGGTATCTGAAATAAATATTGATAGCTCTCAGGTTCAAAGCGATTCGGCATTGTTTAGATAGAGGAAAGGATGCAAATCTTTGCAGAGATTATAGGGAGATAGTGACTAAAATGGATTTGCGAGGATGATAGTAGATGAGGGTCACATAATAGAGAGAAAATCGCAAGATGGTGGTTTAAAACATGCTGCATTCAATCGATCAAATGATCACGCCAAGATTCGGCACATTTAGGAGATCATGCCATTATGACAAATCTTGAGTTGTGTGTCGTCAAAGGACGCATGCGTTAATGAGCTCATAAGGTTTCGATCATTTCAACCATGTCCAAAGTAAAACTTTGGACAGGTTGCACATATTAATCAATGCGATTTCATAAACCATATTCACAACCATATTAACTTAAGTTAACATGAGGATCAATCACTTAATGGTTTATATGTGGAATAGGATAAGAGGATAAGTGAGATGACAATATAATGATGAGTGAAAAGTTCCTAATGTCATATCACATCTGTATGCGGGGTTTAAGCTAGATCATATTATGTAAAAGTTCGTACAAAATCATAGGTCGAAATAAGTCATAATGCTCTTATAAGTATGTAGATGTGACTTGATAATCATACGTATAGCTCAGCTAATTTAACTTTTTTCCCAAAAACAAAATGAAGCTAACACCATAACACACTTAACCATTAGTGCTTATAATATCACAGTTTTTATTCAGATTGTCATTTGGCATTTCATTCAGACCAGCATTCGACCCTTCATATGGTCCTGCATATGATCCTTCATATAGTTTTTTTATGTAAAAACATGCTTTACTTGATTGGATTGCTGCTAATTATCCTGAACACATTTGTCATTTGTCAGAGATAAATGAATCTTTATATAAATAGTCAGAAAAATAAATACAGTATAATTTTTACAGCATAATTTTCTTCCCCCAAACCAAAGATATGGTGTGTCCTCAAGTCATGCAAGAAAAACTAAGTAATTTCAAAATAGTTTAATACAGATTTTTATCATGCTATTATCATTTTTGCAAGAAAAAGAAAACTAACTAGTAAAATGGAAATGATTCAAATATGTGCATTTATCAAAAACAACAGTGCTTAAAAATATCAGGTGAATAATGAAAGTATAATTAAAAATTCCATAGGAAAAACTATTCATCCATGCCTCATTGTAAGGATTTCTTGTCATCTCAAGAATATTTTTGAGTTTACCCTAGCCTTTGTGAGATTCCATAGCTATGGGTCCCCTTTCTAGGATAATCATATCCTAGATATTGGTTGAATTAGATTGTTGGATCCAAGTCCAACTTACAACCATTCTCTAATGACATAAAAAACAATTAGATTACATATGTATATATATATTCTGGTTTCTTTACAAATATATTATCATTTTTTCCGAACCATGTGCATAGTGGTGCATTAACCAGATCTCTTTTACCTAATATTGCCCCGCTTCCAGTAGGCCTGTTCAATACCCCAAAGGGTTTTCTTCGTATAATTATTTTGAGTATATGAAAATCAGTTGGTACTAGAGTGTGCTAAGCCTACTAAACACATAATTCAAATTTAGAACAAATCTCATAAGTAATTTTTATAATGGCCTTAATTATGGATCATGTCAAAAGAGAATAACTTAAAGTTTTTCTTTGACCTTTCAGTCTGTTTTCTTCATAAAAGGTCAATAATGTTCCCCATAAGCAGAAATTTCAGTTACTGTTGAGTTACCACAAAAAAATGTTTGAAAGGCAAGTTTTGCTAATAAGTATAGGATGAACTAGTAGTCCATAGGTGTAAGATGAGAATCTGAAGAACATGATAATTAGAGTAGTTCTTTCAAGAAATTGTTCTATTAAATCATAAATATACATGTCTAAATCAAAATACCATATATAAAAGCATAACACATCATACAATAAATGGTTAGGGGTGATATACAAATAATTATTTAATTGCACTATCAACTTCAATTTTGATAGTAACCAAAAAGAAAGAGTTAAGATATATTATGAGACTTTTAAAGCACTTCCCTTTTCAGATAATACTCCATGAGCTGCTTATAGAGATAAAGTATTTGTAATTAAACTGCAACACCACTTGTTAGATGATTTGTATTTATTCATAACAAAGAATCTATAAATTTCATAAGAATGAGTAAAAGGAAAAGAGTCTTTTTGCTTTAATTTGACAAAACTGAAATAAATGATCGTGGGAATGCAGCTTCTATATAAATGTAGTTAATTTGTTATAAATGAATCTTACTTATTTAGGCAAACATAAACATATTTACATATATACAAGTAAGGACAACCCAAAATAACTTTAAGGATCAGGAGGGGGAGGAATAATTTCCTATTCAACCAATTCCATCTCCTTTTGCTGAAAGACATTTTGTATGAAATCCTATTTAAATATTGGTTGATGGTCAATTCTAAGTCTGTGTCCATTTACTATAAAGGAAATTTGTGAACCATCAATTGTCTTAATTTTTATTGACCCATTATCTAAATCTGTAACTACTTCATATGGACCCATCCAACGAGTAGTTAATTTTCCTTTAAACGTTTTGTACCTTGAGTCAAATAGCAATGCCCAATCTCTAGCATTAAATTGATTTTTCTTAATAAATTTATCATGCCATTTATTTCATTGATTTTGTATTAACATTGTTATTTGGAGTGCATCCTGTCTAATTTCATCTAACTCATTAATCTGTAACACTCGTTGTTTCTGTGCTTCATCCAAATTCATGCCTAATTGTGCTACCATGCGAAAGGTCTTAACTTGAAATTCGATAGGTAAAAGGAATTGTTTTCCATACACTAACTCATATGGGGTATGTCTGGTAGTGTTTCTCCATGTTATCCTATAGGCCCACAAGGCCTCTGGGAGTCTATCTACCCAATCCTTATGATGTAAGTGAATGGTTTTGGTTAAGATGAATTCTAATACTTTATTGGTTTATTATACCTGGCCATTAGTCTGGGGATGATAAGGTGATGATTTGCAATGTTGAATTCCATATTGTGTGGTGAGTTCTTTCATTAATTTAGAAGTTAATTGAGAGCCTTGATCTGTGACAATTTCTCTAAGCACACGAGACCAAGTGAATACTTCTTCATATATGAATTCTACTACTGATTTCTATGTGGTCCTAAACAAAGCTTTAGCTTCTACCCACTTGCTAACATAGTTGATGCAAACTAGGATATACTTATTTTTACGAGACATGGGATAAATTGGTCCTACAAACTCCAGCGCGCATTTCTCAAAAGGCTCTATCATGACTTAAGGCCGTAAGGGCATCTGATCAGAAGACATAGGTCTACCCATTGTTTGGAAACTATCACATCCTTTAACATATTTGGCAGCATCCTTGAAAATGCTCATCTAGTAATAACTAGAGTGCAGTACTTTATATGTCATCCGCTTATCAGAAAAATGTCCTCCACATGGTCCATCATGGCATGCATGGAGGATATCTATCATTTCATCCTCCCGTACGCATCGTCTAATAATAAGATATGGGCCAGTACCAATGAGACCATTATCATCCCATGAATAATTAGAGCTTTGAACTATAATGCAACGCTTCTCGGGTGGGGAAAAATGATTTGGTAATTTTCTAGTTGCTAAATAATTGGCAATGTCTGCAAACCAAGGGGTTTGAACAGATACAGCAAATAGATGTTCATTAGGGAAAATGTCATCAATGGTTTTAGTACTGTCATTATGTTGAATACAGGAAAGGAAATCTGCTACTAAATTTTATTTACTAGGTCGGTCAATGATGGTAATGTTAAATTATTGTAATAAAAGAAGCTACCGAGTCACCCTACCATTGGTAATTGTTTTATTCATTAAAAACCTGATGGCAAAGTGATCCATATGCACAAAACTTTGTATCATGTAATGTAATTGAGAAGTTTATTAATAGAATAGACTACTGCCAAAAATTATTTTTAGTAACAATATAATTCAGCTCGGTAGGGGTCAAATTCTTGATAATAAAATAAATGGCATAAGGTTATTGGCATTATTTTTGGCATAGGACTCCTCTTATGGCTAAATCAGAAGCATCAGTGGATATATGTAAAGGAAGGGACCAGTTGATACCCCTCAGTATTGGTGCCACTGATAATTTTGATTTTAAGACTTCAAAAGCACTTTGAAAAGATTCAGTCCATTGGAATTCTACATCCTTTGTAAGCATCTTAAACATAGGTGCAGCTATTTTAGTGAAATTCTCAATAAAACGATGATAACAGCCTACATGGCTAAGAAATATTCTTACCTATTTTTGAGTTTTGGAGAAGGAAGGCCAACAATTACTTCTATTTTCATAGGATCCACCTTGATTCCTTGGGAAGAAACATGATGCCCCAAGACTATACCTTCTGTTAATAACATTTTACATTTCTCATGACTAAGGGCTAGCTTTGTTTCTTGACATCGAATCAAGACCTTCTCAAGGTTATCAAGGGCCTCTTGAAGGGTATTACCATAATTTGTAAAATCATCCATGTACACCTCCACACAGTCGTGCATAAGATCAGAAAAAATTCCTAAAACTACACGCTGAAAAGTGGTAGGTACATTACATAAGAAAAATGGAAAAAATCTATAGGCGTATGTTCCCCAAAGGCATGTAAAAGTGGTATTATCTTGATCCTCGGGTGCTATTAAAATCTTATTATATCCACTATACCCATCAAGAAAGGAAAAATATTGTTTTCCTGATAGGGTATCTAACACTTGATCAATAAAAGGAAAAGGAAAATGGTCTTTAAGACTGGCCTTATTTATCTCTCTAAAATCAACACAAATAGGCCACTTCCATGTGACTTTCTTCAGGACTACCACTAGAGGGGACACCCATTTACTTTCAGAGATAGGATAGATGAAACCAACATTGAGAAGTTTTTGTAACTCCTCTTTTAATATATCTTTTAGAGCGGGATTCATCCTCCTCTGAGGCTGTCTCACAGGTGGAATGGTTGGATCCATGTAGATATGGTGAATATAAGTGTCAAGGTGTATACATTTCATATTAGTGTATTCCCACGCAAATGCTCCAGATTGGATTTTAAGGACCTTAAGAAATTGTTCTTGTTGGCTCTCAGTTAACCCTGCATTTATGTGTAAAACGTTTCCAGGGCTAACTTCACAAGGTACAGTATAAGACCCTATGTTCTCTTCAATAGCAAAGACACATGGTGTTTCTACGAATGTTGAGAGAGCCATATTTTCTTGAAACTCATCTTCAAATATCTGATCGAGTTGGGAAAAAGAATGCGAACAATCTATACAAGTTGTTGAAGAGACAAACTGGTTTAATACATTCTCAATAGTTTTCTCCTGAAGTGCCCAGGAATACTCACTAGGAAATAAGAGATCTTCAATATTTTCATCCCCAAAGGGGAAATCTAACCACCACAAATTTTCAGTTATAGGTTGTGTTGGGGGATATAAAATAAGACTCTGCATAGAAAACCCATTTGAAATGGTCATTTCCCCATCCCTACATCCTATAAAGGCATTAGCAATGGCTAAGCAAGGTCTCCCTAAGATAATACGATGTCCTTTAGAAGGATTATTTGATTATATGACCATAAAGTCGACAGGGTATTCCCATGAAGCTACTTATGCAATAATATCGTCCAAGACTCCAACAAGTCTTACCGTGGTAAGGTCTACTAGTTCTAGGATTGAAGGGGTAGGTAAGAGAAACTGTCCCAACTGTAAAACTTCTAAAACTGCAGTGGTCATCATATTAATGGAAGATCCTAAATCGATAAGTGTATTTTCTATGGTGATATTATTTACAATCACAATTACCATTGGTTCCTGGCATATTTTTATATTTTGCAATCTGAGATTGGTCTTTCATGCACTTAGACATCTATCCTATAACATGAATTGTGAGGGGGTATTGTTTCTTCTTTCCTGGGCACTTAATGCATAGTTCCTTTATTACCTTGCTTTAAATTAGTATATCCTTAATATCCTGTAATAGAGGAATTTTTACACAGATATTCTTTAGTTCATTCATAATGTCATACTTAGGATGAACTAAAGGTTTTTCTATTGCTAGTTGTTCGAGAAATGGAGGAATCCTTTGTTCCTGAATGGGTTCTTACTGAGGATGGGTATGCACTAGGATCTTTGGAATATCAACATCCTATAGAATAGCATCATTCATGACTTCATTTGAATCTTCTTTGTCATTTTCTTCATGAATGATGACTGATGAATTGGGTCTGTCATTTACAACTCTTCCAGATCGTAATTGTATCTCATGTACAGGTACAATTGAAATGATGTAGGATGGAAGAGTTTGAAACTAAATGCTATTAAGACTTTGAGTTGGATTATTATTTGAATTAGGTATCGGTTGTGCAGGTAACAATGTAGGTCATGGAGGGTTTGAATTTTGGAAGTGATGAGGTTGTTGTGTAATAAGGGGAACTGGAGGCACAAACCCTAGTAAAGCTTTCTAGGTATTAGCTAAGTGCTGAGGATATGGGTGATTAGGTGTAGAGATAGGTCATGGTTGGGGGTAGGATTGTCCCCTCCACCCCTATGGCCAATACTATTGTTTAGTAAAATGAGGAGCAGGAGAATACTAGGGTGGCCACTACTGCCAACTTGTAGTGTTCCAATGTTGAGGTGGTTTGTAAGGTTAGAGATAAGGTGGAGGTTGTGGTGACAAATTATGATATGGTGGCAAGTCCCTTGGTTTCCAAGAAGTCCTCCTGGATGTTTCACCAACATCCTCACTTTTGTATATGGCTTGTAATCCTCGTAATGATGGGAAATCATATGTTGGATGCTCCTTCGTACAGATGTGACATATAGAGATGTTATTTAATGGGCATTCTCATTGGGGATGTTTAGTCCTACGTCTAGGGTAGATAATACTCATCACTGCTCATTCCCCGTCTTGCCTTGTCTTAGCTTGTAACGCATCTAGTTGGGAACCCATTTCTCCTAAAATATCATTTTTGAAATTTTCCAATAGGTTTCCTATTTCCATCCTTGTGAATCCTCCTGAACTGGGAGTATTTTCTTTTAGATTTCTATTATAAGGCTCCCAAAAATTTCTCCTGAATTCCTACCTACTCCTAGAGTAATTTCTACATATCTCTCCAATTTGTGCAAAAGGTTTATGAGATATATCACCGGATTCCATGAGATTGAGGTTTTCTACCAGGTCTTCTGAGATCCCTTTAAGGAAGAGAGTTTGTGCTGTCTCTTCTCGAAGGTCGTTATGTTTAGATTTATGTAATGTATAGATAAATATTTCAAGGTAGTCTTCCATGCTCTTGTATTCAATTTTCTATATCTTAAAGATATCGTTTCGAGAGTCTCTTAGTTTGAAATACTCTTGGTATTTTTGTAAGAATGTAGTTTTCATATCTTCCCATGTCTCGATACTAGATTCTCCAAATCCCATGAACCATCTTAACGTGGATTCTTTCAGTGTAGCTGAAAAAAGTTTTAATTTATGGGCATCTTCTAGATAGTTATAACTTCTACAGAGGATGTCAAACTTGAACAAAAATGTGTCTGTATCTTAATTATTTTTCCCATAGAAAGTAGGTAAGGAGGAAGGAGGGATGTTCTTCATATTTATATCTTATGCAGTGTCTAAAATAGGGAAGTCGAAAGTAGTCTTAGTTCGGTTTTCTCCTTCTCCTTCATCATTTCTAACCTCATCATTATCTTCATTATCTCCTCATTTCTCCATGTATTTTTTATTCCTAAAGAGTGTGTACCTAGGAGGATCCTTTCAAGGTGAGAATGGGTCATCCCAACATTTTTTTTGGGGGGAGATATTCCTACGATAAGCTATGTTTTTATTAGATTCTGTAGGAATGGTAGGTGCTACTGTGGAGGTTTCTATCTGTGAAATAACTGTATTTGTTGAGCCACCAAAGAGGGCTTGTACCTGGGCAGGATCAATGAAATCAACAATGTTAGGATCCCCTACTAATGAGAAAGCTGTATTGTTAGGTTTTTGCACTAGTGGAGGGTTGAGGGTTTACAAAGGTTGTCCCTATTGAATTTCTTCAGCAATGGGATCTTTAGGACTTCCTACCAGGATTCCTTCCCAGCTATGGTTTCTCCTATAAAGTATTTAGGTTTCCAAGTAGATATACTTCCTATGTGGGTTCTACAATACCTTTCTGCTGAATTAGTGGTTTGGGTATTTTGTCCCTCGTAAAGGTTAGTAGGGATTTTAATAAGGATATGACAATTAGCTCTAATGTATCTACCATTATAATCTCTAAGTATGTTCATGAAAAAGTAAACTAAATGGAAACCTATGCTACTAATACTACTACTAATACTGGATTTGGGAGCACCTGTTATAATAGATGCACAGTTTTTTACCTCTCGTCTTACCGCTCCCCATCCACCAGTCTATTGCTGAACTTTATAAGGGAATTCTACTTATTCTACCTTATTGAACAACTTCCCGGCAACGACACCAAAAATGTTGGGTGTTATAATGTCTTAATTAATTCACCTAATATTTAATTATCGATCGAGGTTGGCAAAATTAGATTTGACACAAAGTATATGCGAAGGTAGAGGGGTTCCTAGGGTGTCATGGAAATATTTTAACAAAGAAAATATTGAAAGATATTTCAAAATGAAAAACCGAGTCAAGCTCCTATAAATTAAACTATGAAGGTCATTAAACCAAAACAGAGTATTAGATTAGAGTAGTATCAAGCTATACTACTCTACTCTATAAATAATTACTGAAAGATAAATATATAAAACATACTATTCTACTCTTTATAGTAAAACCTATTAATTAACTATTCTACTTCTTAACAATTTTATAAACTAAATATTCAAGGAAGGATTATATTAGAAACCAACGATACATGCAATTAACAAATGTACATAATGGTTCAAAACTAAATTATGTAATTCCACTCTCCTTGATTGTTCTGTGGATACGCATTCACTGTGATTGGAACTGGAGAAGGAGCAGTGTCAAAATGGATTTCAAAATAAGTAAAGAAACTGAATGCAATCAAATCTAACTTAAATTCTACAAATATGTGCAAACTAAGGAATGTCCAATTACAGGTGATAGTAAACTTGATGATCTATTCCATAAGCAAATGATTCTTAATTAAAAGTATATTATGAACAACTAATCTATTAAGAGACAAGATTCTTTTTAAATATTATTTTCATAAATAACCAATTCTTATATGAAACAAATGTAAAGGAAATCTAGCTTATAAACAAGTAAAATACCTTAATGAAAGAAGCAAGTAGAAAACTTAATAAAGATAACTTTAAATCCTATTCTACAAATCTCTTTGGTAACCACACAGTGAGAGGAACAAGTCCTACTACTCTGATAAATTTACAAGGTGCTAGTATAGTTCCCTAGAAATTAACACATCTAACCCTAAATTCAATGTACAAAGAGATAAATCAAACCAAACCAATGATATAATTACAAAACATTACAATAGTATTAAAGAAGGAAATCAGAAACCAAAAGTAACATAATCACAAAGCATAACTCAAAACATATTCAAGGTGAAAAGAGATTAAAGATAGCAATAAAACTTAATAAATACTTTAAACAATCTAAACTATAGTCCTAATGATAAACATAACCATTATCTAACTACCACAGTCAAAACATATTTCAAAAGCCAAAGAAACAGAGCTTAAAATAGGCTTAAAATGAATTAAAAACACTAAAGGTTGAACGACGGGCTAGATAATAGACTGGAAGGTAGGTCTAAATGATAGGATGAATAGGTTGTGTAATGTCCCTGGTTTCGACCCCATTTGCATGATGTATATAATGTAATTAATCATGGTGAGGAGCTCAAGGCAAAAGCCCCACCATCGATTTGGCTGTGTATGTTTCAGCAATGAGGATAATTGCCGATGGTATGTTGTGCTATTCAGCACATTTTAATTTGACATCATGTAAACACGCACATCAAATAAAACTAAAACCACAACCAGCTACGGAAGTGCAACATTAAATGAAAAGGGCATGGTTCCAAAGGATAAGGGGTGGGGGATGTCAAACCTTGGTTATGGGAGAAAAACCCATGTGTTTTACCACCTTGTTTATTTGTCACCCTTTTTGTCTCATCCAACCTTGTCAACCTCTTTAATGCTCAGCTGGTGGTTGAGGAGTTATGGCTGAGGGCATTTATTGCTGAAGTGGTGGTGGTTGTGGGAGGCTGTCAGCCTTACCCAATTGCCCACTCCACCCATGTCTGCCCATTCTTCTCCCTCACGCACTCTCCCTGGTTAGTTAACTCACTCACCACGATTTTGGTCTGTCTCTCCTCATGCAGAGGCTCTTCATAGTTTTGGGGTCTCACGCAGATGTTCTTCCTCTCTACGAGTTGCTGAGCACCCACGAATTGCAAATTCGCATCCTCTCTATTTGCTGGGCATTCTCACGCAGAGAATTCTTTTCCCGTTTTTGGTCTCACGCATAGACTGGTTGGGGCGTTCTTTCCATGTGAGAGTCGTGTTCACTGTTTTGTTTGGGGCTGTTGTTTCCCCACGTTTTGCTGGCCGTGGTTTTAACCCATGTATTGGGTTGCTGTTGATTTCACCCACGTTTTGTGGGCTGGGGAGCTCAAAATTCGTTTTGGGTCATCGTTGATTCCCAATGTGTTGGCTGGGTCTCCCTGTTCTGGGACTGTGCATAGTTGCCATTGTTTTTACTTTGAAATTGGGCCTGTCTCCTGTTGCTTATGACTTCTTCACAGAGCTGTGAAGGGATTGTTTGGCTGCTGGTATGCAGTGGTTGAACCTTGGACTGTGCTGGCTTGGCTTGTCTGTGGAAAGCCTGTGAAACCCAGCAGTGTTGGTCTGGTTGTTTTGTGTTCCCTTGGCTATGTGTGAGCCTGCAATTGACCCTTATCCTGAAGGAATCATGCCCAGCTCGGGGGTGGCAGCGTTGTTGAGAGATTGATGAGCAAGCTGGCCTATGGTTGGGTGGAACGTTGCAGCGACGTAGCTGGTTGCGGGTGAATTCTCCATCAAAAGCTAAGTGCTGCTGTCTATATTTCCATCTCTGCAAATTTTAATATTGATGTTAAATGAAATATAATGAACATGGAGATTGCTGGAATGTGTGTGTTTGCTTCCGCTGTATGAATGAAAATAAATGCATCTGTGTATGCTTAATTCCAGCATTGATTTCATTTGATTTCCGTTTATGTTCATTGGGCATTTTGCCCCGGCTGTGTTTGATGATGCTCGTCGCGTCCTCTTCGCCGGTTGGGGGACGGGGACATGCAGGTTGTCTGAATGACAGTCTGTATAACGAAAATAGTATAAACTAGCCTAAATGATCTAATTATCAGCTGATCTTGTGCTGATGAAAACAAAATGCATAAAGATAGTAAGTAAACCTACTTAGTGATCGAATTCAACAGCAAAATAACTTAAGCTAATTCATAATTAGAAGGAAATAATTATTCTATTGCATTGCTAAACAAACTGAAATATAACAAAATGAATTTATGAATAGAACTAAACCTACTATAACTTAATCCTAATATATAAAATCAATCTACCCTATGTACTTATTAATATAAGACTGAACAGTAAGCTGAAAAGACTGGAAAGGAAATTGAAAGCAAACTAGCATGCAACTAGTTATTTGATCTATGAAATGAAACTATATTATCAACACAACATTATAATAAATACACACTATAGGAAACAATGAAATGAATGATTACAGTAATTCAATTGCATAAACAAACTGGAAATGAAACTATACTAATTGCAAATAAAAGGATAATGAAAATATACATAAGAATGAAAACCGTTGGTTGATGAGGGGCCCTCTCAGCAATCAAGGGTGACGCTACCTAAACGCTCACACAAACATGATCATATACACAACAAGAAGGTAACTTATATTAAAAATATAGAATAGTATTACATAGTATTCTGAGATTAACTGATTACATGCATAAAAATAGCTCGCTAAGCTCTCACTTAGAGGAAAATATATAGAGTGTTTTACAAGGACGAGTGGGTCGACCCTTTCAGTGGTCAGCCACTCCTAAAATAATCAACCATTATTACAATCAAATGACCATAAGCCAATGCATAGTCATCCTCCCTCTTCCTCGTGTGGTGGTTATCCCTTGTGTGTGCTGTAATGTGAGGATTCATTTTGATGTGGACTGGTTCCATGGTGTCGAATAGAGGAGGTAAGATGGCCAGTTTTCTAGAACGAGGGTCATTAAAAAATCAAGACGCATGGAAAACAAAATAGTTGCAGACCATTCATTGCTTTAATTCTTGGGAATATACCAACGAACATTGCATTATTTGATCGACGAGTTGGATGGTAAGTTGGATGCGCTCTGCACATATCTAACGTGACATGTGTCCAACTGTTGGCTCATCAAAAGATCATAACCTGTAAACAAATTCATATAGATATCAAACATGCTCCTAAATAATATCAATTTTAATCAATAAAATAGTGAAATAATAATAATAAATCATAATTTGCATAAATCCAAATATATTCATACGTGAGGATGTATGACAGAAATTTGTCAAACAAATGACAAAATGGATGTCAAAAATGTAATTTACCAGCTGAAAATGGTGACAAAACTAATATCAACAAGAACCTACAGAGGCTTGCCTTAGATATGCCATACATATATGTACACAACCCCCCAAGAACATACCAACAAGACATGATCAGTGTGTCAGGACGTTTTAGTCGCTTGCTACATAGAGTGGTAAGGGTGATTATGTGTTACCATGAGAATCACTAGGGCTCAGTAGGAGATGTACACTAAAATCCATGAGCTTCAGTTTTTTTTATCCTATTGTACTGAAGCTATCATGCTTCATATTGGTCTTGGGATGACATTTTTGTACCAAAATGTTTATATATAAATACAGACTTCTTTTTTTGTCCTATAGAAAATTTTGTAATGGAATGTAATTTACATGGATCTTATCTCTAACACTATTTTTTTTACAAATTTTCATGTAATTTTTACATATCAAAATGTCAAGAATGGGAAATATGCCAATCCAACATATAATTAGCAAGCGAATCGACAATTGAATAAAAATATATTGGAACATGTTGATAGGTAATCGACTCAAATGATCATTCAAGAACGCGTACTCTTTGAAAAATATGAAGGAGTATCGGGTTGCGGATGGAGTAGACGTGGTTCAAGTGAGAAACCACCAATTGAGAGTATAAGTATACAACCACGCGATCAACACCATGGGAGGAATATTCAGTCAAAAACCTAATCACTGGATGATATTCAATGATATTTTTAGTAGTCAGTCCCAAACATACTCCTCCTGAACTAACTAAGTCATGGACTTGGGAATAAAGTACCCAAGTTGCTAAAGCAAGATTCAGGGTATGGCGGCTAGCACCATTTACAAAACCATATTAAGAGGTCATATACATAGTCAAAACATAACATGAAATAAGAAATGAAAGATAATATTCCAAAACCACACCAAAATAATCAAACCACACTAAAAGTTAAATATACACAAATGTATAAGGTACTGATGCAAAATTTCTTAAGCATGGTACCTTTTCAAGTAAATCCCATTGTCAGGCTTCTAGAAGGGTCTTCCATTGTAATCCACTAGCTCATAGTTCCCTTTCTCTAAGACTTTACTTACAACATAGGGACCGTACCCCATTGACTCAAGTTTCTCTTTTCCTAATTTTTCATGTTTCTAATCATATGTTAGAACAAGATCTCCTGCATTAAAGACATGAGGTTGAATCGACTTATCATATTGAGCCTTGATACACTTATTATGCAACTCATTAACCAAAGAAACATCTCATCCCATTTCATCAAGGTTTGTGAGATAAAGGAAACGTTCTTCCTCGGCTGAGGTATTGGGAAAAAGATCCACAACTAGTTTCAAGGATGGAATTTCACACTCAAAAGGTAAAACAACTTCCAATCCATAGACTAATTGAAAAGGTGTGAAACCAGTTGTTGTTTTTACAGAGGTTCTGTAGGCCCATAGTGCTGAGAACAAAGTTAAGTGCCAATTAGATTTATGTTCTCCTACCATCTTTCAAAGCATAGTTTTTAAAGACTTATTAATGGCTTCGACTTGGCCATTAGCTTGTGGATAGTAGGGAGTTGAGTTTTCATGGTGAAAACCCAATTTATTGCTCAACTAATCCATCATAGGATTATAGATATGAGATCTGTGCTCGATAACTATGGATTGAGGAGCCCCAAACCTAGCAATGATGTGATTGAAAAGGAAGAGGGAGGCATTCTTACCATCCTCTACATATGTAGGCATTTCCTCAACCCATTTCATAAAGTAATCCATAGCTACAATGATGTAACCATGCCCCTCGGCTAAGGCAGGCTTACAATGCATAAAATTGATTCCCCATTTGGAAAAAGGGGCAACAACAATGATGGAGTGTAGCAGACCAAGGTGGCTGCACTTATTAGGATAAAACAACTGACATGGTGGGAATTTCTTAACCGCTTCATGGCAATATTTGAATATCGAGGGCCAGGAATAGCCAGTGGGAAGGATTTTTTGGGATGTAGCTATCCCACAAAGATGACTACCACATGCTCTAGAGTGGAAATAATTCAAAACTTGTTCAGCCTCTTCGTGTGTCAAACATCATCGCAAAACATAGTTAGTACCACATCGATATAAGGTATCATTAATGATGAAATATTATTTTACGTGGTGTTGTATGGAACAATTATCATTGTGAAATAAATTAGAGTGAAATCATTGTGTTTGGAGATAAATGATAATATATCCATACCAGGGGATAGTCGTGGTAATCAGGAATAGAAAATCATTGAGGAATGAGTCAATGAGCTTAATTTCCAACATAACATGAGGAAGGTCACACATTAGGACTACAAATACTAATGACTTCTTGAAAGTATATTTGGTGAACTCAAGGTCAAAATATTGCAGGATGATGATCCAACGAGAGTATTTATACCCAGTACCTGATGGGTCAGAATGTAATACATGCGGTTTAGGTTTGTGAGAATAGTAGTGGTGCAAAATAAAATGTAGTGACACAAACATTGCATGGCTATGAATGTATCCAAATCCAACTTCTCGACATGTGAGTATTGTGTTTTAGAGTATAATAAACTCTTACTTAGATAATCTATCACATGTTTCTGGATGTTTGCATCTTCCTCCACTAAGACCATACCGACAGTAGTAGTGGAGGAAACGAGATATAGCATATAATCTTTTGAATAACAGCAAGGGTGAAATATAGGAGAGTGCATAATTGTGTTCTTCAAATTGTCGAAATCTTGTTGAGCCATAGCATCCCAGATGAACAGAGTGTTTTTTTCAATAGGCACATGTATCCATGCATCTTTTATACAAATTTGCATACAAAATGGCTCATAATGGTTTCCTTCCCTTGCAAACTTTGAAGTTCGGTAATATTAGTCAGAGGGGGTAAGGTCATAATGATGGCGATTCTCAAAGGATCAATATGAATACCATCCCTGGAAACAACAAATCCAAGTAGACATATGGTCTCCATAGAAAAAACACATTTATGTGGATTGAGACAAATATGATCATGGCGAAATCTAAGGAAAATGACCCTAAGATTCTCTAAATGGTCTTCTCGCCATTGTGAATGGGCAGGTAGGTCATGTTTCCACCTTTCAAACACGTGGGTTATGTAGTAGAAATCTTCAAGCCACTCAGTGTGTCCTTGGGGGAAAGTCTCGAGTCAAGGCTGTCACCTTGTTCTTGACTCCTCCATTTAGGCTCAACTCTTAACGAAGCCAAGGGGGGTAGACCCTATTAAGTTACTAAGGAAAAATTATTTAGTATCATGATGGTGTTAAAGAGTAAGTTTTTTGGGAGTTTTGATTTAACAATTGTAAAAAAAAAACATGATGAGATAATCACAAGTAAGCACAAAAATGACACCCAATCACATATAGATTGAAAGAAATAAATAGTTGACCAGTGCCTTGAAAATGGAGTCAAAAAACAATTAAGCGCGCTTGCAAGTGCTGGAATGAATGTTGTGCAATTGTATCTTGGTTAATTTTAAGTCAATGTAAGAAGATGAGTAATTTAACTTAGGCGAGGGGACTCTAGATATACTTAGGGGGTACTTGAAGTATGTCCAAAACTAAACCGTCACAACTACCTGCAAGGAATATGTGGGCTGAATGGAGTCTCTAAGACTGTTTTTCATAATGCACCCAAAGGTGCAACATAGATCGGCACCGCGAGGTCAATTTTTAGGATTTCCCGCTTCCTTTGGGTATTTTGCCATCGTAATGGTTTGATCGAGGCGTTGGATATTCGCCTGATGGTTTGTCAATTTGGGGAGAGTGAATCCTAATTATTATATTCAATCAAGTGATTTTGATGTAGCTTAACTGATCAAATGAACTACAGCCAAGTACCAAGCATACACACTGGAGTCTTTGTTATTTTTAGTAAATTTTAAAATACGCGTTGTTGTTAAAAAGAAAACCCTCCAGGAACCTATTTCGATCCAAGTGGACTTCAATCAGGGAATCAAGGAGGGGTTGATTTTATTATGAATAATGACACAATTAATGAAAATGGAATCAAAAGATACACAACACCGGTTTTCTAATTAGTCCTACCATGCATCTCTTTCCCCTTGCCGGTCAATCGAGAAGTCGTGGGGTAAGTAGTATGATTAATTTTGAAATTAAAATATGGAATAATGAAAAATCATATCAAAGTATACAATCCTGCATGTCAGTACTAAACTAGAGCAGAAAAAAGGGAAGAATGCAAAAAAGTGAAACGGACGCAGATCCCCCCTGGGGGGATGGGGAGCGGGCTCGAAAGAGCTTACTCAAAAAAGATTTTATTTTATTATTATTGGTTACAATATCAGAAACCTCTTGGTCCTTATACGGGATGAAACCAATATCTTAAACTTTCCAAAATTTTTAAATTTTAGTGAAAGGGGAGACCCCTAGGGGGATTTGAACGCTCCCGAGGCCACTTTCAAACAGAATATTCTTTTATTTTCTGTTACACCTGCTAAAAACCAGCAATCATTTTAGAATAAAATATTCCCAAAATCACTTTAAGAGTACCTTTGGGTTAGCCTACCTTAACTCAAAAAAGACTAAGTTAAAACTAGCTAAACAAGTGAAAAAGGAACCAAGGAAAGAAAACTTTCCTTGGGATCTTGGATTTCTGTTTGTGCATCCAATGAAATATGTACTGACTACTGGATTTAATATTTTTTTAAACAAAAAAGGAAATCTAGAGTATGCAACCTACTAATTTTCTTTAACTTGCCTTACAAAACAGACGATTTCCTTATGCTAGATCTAGAATGCTTAATGATACTTTTCATAAATGAGATCTAGATTATGAGCTTTGAAATAGCAGATATATGTAAATTTTACCTTAATATAACAGATCCAAATGATAACGAAGCTTTCAAACACAGTAACCAGGTAAGAAAATAGATCTTTTTGAAGGAGAAAGAGAGAGAAAGAGTGTTGGAAGCCTGGGAATGTTGGGCTTTGGAGACTGCTTTGGTGGAACACCGAGGGACTATGTCATTCAGAAGATCTTGAATATGAGAAAGATACAAACCAGCTGAGCTGACCTTCCACTGATCCTACTTGTCAATCGAGGGGTTGATTGAGTTGACACATCAACCCATAGACTGACACATCAATCCACAAAGCTTCCGAGAGAGCCTGCACATGTGGAGGAGAGAGAAAGGGTGCAATTCCCCATAAAGGATGCTGAAGTTCAAATCTAGATCTGTCCAGATCACTTGCTTCAGTCAAGGATTTGTCATATCCAGTCAACCTGGTTTAGATCTGACTGGTTTCAATCAAATCGGCTAAGAATCCACTGATCTAGGATTTCGGATTTGCTCCATTATTCATCAATTTATTAATTAAAATAATCAATAATTGATTTTTTGGGGCTTTCTGACCTAAGTGATGAAAAATCACTCAAAACTTGAAAAAAGTGGGTCCATGGGTTTACATGGTGCTCTTAGCTTGAAAATGAGCACCTACACGACTAAAACTAATTATTTGGCCCACTTTTATTACAAAACCAATTTTTGCAATTAAACTATTAAAAAATAGCCTAAGTTTTGGAAAAATTAAATTTGAATAAAAAACACTGAAAAAATTAAAAACTAAAAAAAAAATGAAAAACCTAGGGGGACTTAGACATGTTCATATGACTCTACCATGATGCCTAGCATGATTATAGATTGACACATAGACTCTAATAACCTCAATAGGCCTAAATTCCAAGCCGACCACCCCAACTTTGGAGGTATGGAGTGAAAAACTCAAAAATTATCAGTTGTTTATTCAAGAACCAATAATAACCAAGGGAAAAAACAACCTGGGCTGATAGGATTGAGAAATAATGTCTAAGAGACTGGGTCTTTTACAGACACTATCATGCTAGAACATTTATTACCATCCACCCTATGGGGTATGAACATGTGATATAGTACAACAATCACTTCCCAGAAGCAATTCTGAAGGTCTTCTAAAGTCTAAACAAGTTATGCTTATCTGGTTCACCAAGCTCACTTGATAAAAAACCACTAAGTACAACTTAGGTGGTAACAGGTCATCTAGGTAGGGTTCCACTATATGATTGATATTGTGGAGGGCATAAGACATGGCTCGTTGGAACATAGCTCCAACCTTTTTCAAGCCAAAAGAAATTTTACTATAAGCAAAGGTTCCCCATGGGAAAATAAATCCCGTATTATGTTGATCAATGGGTAGTATCTCGATATGATTATAGTCAGAAAATCCATCCATAAAAGAGAAAATGACACTTCAGAGAAAGTTGTCGATGATCCGATCAATGTAGGGAGTAGGGTAATTGTCCTTAGGACAAGCCCTATTCAAATCCATAAAATCGATAGAAACCCTAATAGTGCCCTGTTTCTTAGTGACAGGAACAATATTAGAAACCCATTCTGTGAATGGCATAAAGCAGATAAAACCGACCTTCAAAATATATTCAACTTCATCTTTTATTGCTTCATCTTTCCTAGGGTGGACTTAACGAATTTTTTTCATAACAGGTTTTGTAGCTGGGTTAGTCTTGATTTCATGGACAATGATTGATGGATCAATCCCAGACATTTCTTCATAACTCCAGAGAAAAAGATCTCATAATTCTTTGAAAAGGGCCTGATAGACTTCAATTTCCGCTATTGAACAATTTTGGCATACATGAACATGTTCAATAATTTTGAGTTTGACCGATATGTTGATGTGGATAGTCTGAGTAATGTTACATGGATTCCCTTTAGTATCAACACCTTGCAACAACATGGGTGACTGAGGATGTTCAATGATATCAGAAGTAATGGGAGACACAAAATCAAGTTCTAATGAATTGGAATTAGGAAGGAAATAGGTTCTATGATGATGATCTTCCCATAAATATTCATCCGAACGCATAATATCCATAATGGACTCATCCGAAGGCAAATTTTGTAAGATATAGTCAAGATTAGGGAGAGGGGAATCTAAAAAATAAGGTATATGGTAAGGATATGATGATAGTAAATCTTGATCATCAATGTATGCATCATAAGTGTTTGGAATGAAATCATATAAGGCTTCGGGAGGACTTAACAAAGATGTTTCAGCAATTTATTTTCCTTTTGAAATGTCATGAGTAGTGGAGGATATCATGTTTACCATGGAAACTTGAGTGGTAGGAGGGGGAGAACTAGATGAAAATACTCCCATAAGGGTAGAGCCTTTCAGAATCCCAAATCCTATGGTATGATACGAAGGGGGTGACTTCCCGAACATAGGAGATTTATTTGTTGCGACGGAAGTGATATCTAGAGAGCAATAATTGAGCTGATCGATGGTCACAATTTTTCCCTGGTGAGGAAATTAGAAAAAACAAAATACCGATGAGGCGAATGCCATCATGGTGTTAAACCAATTCCTCCCTAATAAATTGCTGTAGTCGAATGATGCTTCGACCACTTCTACTTGAATAGACAATATTTCCCCCGAGCTCAATAGATAAAGATGGCAACAAGCCATAGGGTTATAAACCTCATCCATAAAAATATTTCAACCTGGTCAACGTACGATTAACCTTAGGATAACAAATGGATCTATAGCAAGACATAGATATAACTAAATTAGAGGCTCCTTCATCTAGTATGGCATGATGAACCTTCCTACCAATCACCTTGGTCATGAGCTGAAACGTGAGTTGGTGAGATAGTATTGGCTTAAAATTCTCCACATTAAAGGTAATCGTATTATAATTCTTCAGATCTATAGACCCGATAGCTGACAACAAGTTTTTACATTACATAGGAGAAGTTTGGAGTACTTCCAAAGTGGACATAGTGCAAGGTTCCTACACTATATCTTCGACAATATTATAGAATTGGGAAGCTCGAGCGCTAGGATTAAAAAATTCTTTCAGGATCGTACTCTGAGGAGGATGTAAAATTGTGTCAGGGACTGGTTTGTCTATGGTAAGAGGGCGCTAGTAGAAGGAGGCAGGGAAAAAACAAGATTGGTAGTAGGATTCTTCTCAGAATAATTTCCCTCATCCTTTTTCTATGGAGGTTTGCCATATGTCTAAATTCGTGTAGTTAGTCCAACTATTTCAGCGGACATCATTTAGATTTCTTCCATGGAAGAAGAGGCACCATGCAAAGATGCATGGTCTATGAATTGTTGTTGAGATGGGAAAGAGTTGGTTAAGACTGTCGGTGTAGGATTATATTTCAAAATTTTGCTCACCTCTTCATGTATAGGACATTCCTTAGTGAAATGGTCATCTCCACACAAAAGGAAGGAATACTTAGGTTTCCTTTTTGGTTTTGACTCATTCTATGGAGTTGTAGTCTTTGAGTTTTCCTTTTAGTTTCTTGATTTTTTGGATTTTCCTTTACTTTTATTTTTATTTCCAGGTGATTGTGAGGATTGTACTGTATTCACTTCAACAAAAACAATAGGATTTGAGGAGGTTGTAGGAGAATAATTATGTTACTTGGTAGTTTCACTACGAATGGGGGTTGGATTGTACCTATGATATCATCCACAGGAGATTCGAAAGGCGGATTGGTAGGATCAGTGTTGGGATGAGGATCATGAGGGATAAAATCATATAATGTCCCGGACTGTGAATAAAACAAGTCCAAGTACTACATACAACTAATAGCATGTTCCTTGGTAACAACACCTCCCATAGAAACATCTTAGGCAATAGGGGCCAAAAAGAACTTTGTGAACCAGTCAAATAGAAAATGATCTGGAATAGGATCCTCGATTAACTTTCATTGCCTTGTCCATTCATGAATGTGGTAACATATGTGGGTGGAGGTGGTATGACAAAGAGAAGTCAAGTGGTCGGTACCAATATAATAACGAAATGGTAGCTGAAAGTGCATGAGAAATGTTATTGCCAATGAATTGAAATCCACAAACGAATTTTGTGGAATTTTGATGTACCACTTAGTGGCTATACCAGTTAAATTTATCTATAAGAGTCATAAATGAATGGAGTCATCCATCAAGGAGTTCAATGAACACCATAGGTGCAAGGCCATAACATGATTTTTAGGATCTAATCCTTGCTTTCCATCAAAATTTGAAATGTTTTTCGGTAATTTTACTAGAATAGTAGGCCAAAAAGTATCTTGTAGAATGGGATCATTAATCAGTTTGGACAAGTTTGGAAACTCCAACGTTTCCAAAAAGGGGATATGCCAATGGGATGCGAGTAATTATAATATTCATAAGGCATGGAAAACCCTATAGGACCATAGAACGAGTGAGTTTGGCCATAGTAAGTTGCATATTTTTGGTAATAGGGAGTGTTTTTCCCTATAAAAGGTTGACTCAAGTTAGGCCCAGCTTGGGGTCCATAAACAGGTTGTGTCCATTGATTGGTAACGTCTTTTGTATAATGCATGTACATAGGTTTATTATAATGAACCCCACTATAGTATTGGTTACCAATATTAGGCTATTGTGATTGAACCCAAGCGGATTGAGGTGGTTGTGAAACTAGACCATAATCATCGGTTCCACTAGATCCTACAACTAGAGGTGTGGGTCTCGAAAGGTTATGCAAAATGGGTATATAAGGACCTCTAGTTGCATAGGATTTGGAAGGAAAATAATGGCTTCAAACATTTGGAAAAATCATGGAATACATAGGAACACTTCTCAATGAATAATTTGGGGTTGTATTTGGAGCAGATTGTGAAATTCCAACCGTAGTGGTGAGTCTAGTAACCGTCAGAGCGGGAGGAGCATTAGCCAAAATTGAACTACAAGGAATGTTTAAAGATCTTCCAAGTATATAAATTTGTAGAATATAAGAGAAAATCCTTCTAGGTTTATGGGTTAGCTCCATTGAAGAGATATTAGTGACACTAGTATAACCGAATTCAGAGATAGCTTGTCCTAAAGTGGTTCACCATAAAGAAGTAGTTAGACCAAACATAGTAGCAATTGGATCATCGGAGTGGAACTGGTTGAACATAGAGCTTGTAGGGGTATGTATGGACAAATACGAATATTGGGATGAAGGTTGTTCATTTATAGGTGGTACCGAATAATTAGTCATAGGGACATTAGATGGGGGAGAAAACTCACCCCCCTCTTCTGTAACAAGAACTCCTTCTAATTCAGGAATAAATTCACTTCCTACTTCAGAGTTAATATCCATATCTTGTTCCATAGGAGATCAATTCATAAGATTCAAAGGATACTAAGGTGATAATCCTTGTATACGATGGGATCGTCTCTAAGGGAAATAAACCAGCTTGATAGGTCAAACTGATCCCAAGAAGAAATTCTAACTAATCGAGCAAACTAAGCACTACTCAAACTAAGTAAACAAGAAAAATTTGTGACAGGAGTGGATCGAAAGTGTGGATCCTCATATGATTTTCCAGATCATCATAAATCACTATATACTGCAGATTCCAACAGTATATCATGACAAGGAGGATAGGGGCTGGACCATTTCCTAAATACCTGAATAAATGAACGGTACATGCATAGTAATATCTCTGAGTGTTTTTCATGGTGTATTGTGACGATAAGATGACCAACATACTTTTCTTAGATAATCTTAGGATCCCTAAAAGTGTCTCCCAATATACTCTAGGTACGTGGGAGCTCAACTTTGTAGTAGTGTTTTCTAATGCACAATCGTATGAAAGGGGCCTTCCTATATACCATTGAGTACATGGAGTACCTTTCTATATACCTCAAGGGTATGTGAAAGGCCATTTGATATACCAATGATTACGTGGAAGAACCACACAATCCCTGGGATGCAATGCATGTAATAAATGATAGCTCATACGTTTAAAGACGTCGTAACATGTCTCTAACCTATCACACTTTGCTAAATATTTTAACTTAGACTAGAACTTTATTTTTTCTTGTACATTTAGGTGGATGCATGAGGTGAACAAATTGGATATAAAACTATGCTAGTATGCAAGTGCATATTTTTCACTTTAACTTTCGAGTATGCCCTACCTAAAAGAAGGATATAGTTTCAGCTCTTGTTTAAAACACAAGCAAATCCCAATAAAATGAAATCGAACTATTTCTTTTCGTTCCTAAATCAAGCAAAATTATAAGAAAATGTGCCAAAAATAAGTTCTTGTGAGTTGGAATTCAAGAACCAATAGAATTCCATTAAAATGAGTCAACCATAATGGTTGAATTGACATATTTGTCATAAAAAAACTACTTTTTTTTGTTTGTATTTTCGACATATCTCCCTGTCGTTTTACTCAAATTTTGATCAAGAGAGCTCGTTGGATGCGGAATTTTATTCTGCATCCAACGAATACCCACACTGCATAATTTTGATAGACCCTGCTACCCCTAAAACAAGAAATACTTGAAAAAATGTGATGATGATCTCATCATCACATTTTTTCAGGTATTTCTTTTTTTTGGGGTAGCGGGGTCTATCAAAAGTATCCATTGTGGGTACGCATTGGATGCGGAATCAAATTCCACATCGAACGATCTTTCCCATCAAAATTTGAGTAAAAACACAGGAAGATATGTTGAAAATACGAACACAAAAAGTAGTTTTTTTCTTTTTTCCTCCAAAATTAATAAATATTATTTTATTATTTTAACTATTAGTTTATTATTTTCCTTAGGAGGCCCATTTTAGACCTCAAAATTCCTCTAATTAAATATTTCTAGTTCAATTTGAAAAGAAAATGAGATCTCTTAATAAGGAAGAAAAAAATGCTACTACTTTTCACACAAAAAACTTTTAATTCTTCAACTAAAATATACATAAACTGAAAGCAATTTTTTTTTGTTCTTTTGTTATAATGAGAAGAAAAAAACACACAATGAACACTTGAGAGTTTGTCAAACTAATCAAGGGTCCTTTCTACACTAAATTTTATGGATTTTTTCTAGATTTTCACAATGAAAAAATATACAAAAAATATTTTATAACCATGAAGAAAATATGGAAAAGGGATTTTTTTCTTTCAAATACAAAAACTATTAAAGATCTATAACAACCAAGTTCTTTCCAATATACTAACTTCAAGTCAAAGATAATTCAAATATTTAAAAGCAAAAAATGATCACAATTCTTGAAGAAAATACCAACTCATCAAGAACATAATCACTTCCAGATTTCAATTGATTACAGTAACTATCAAAAACAAAAAAACAAACCATTTAAAACTGAAACTTGTATCTAAAATACAAAAATCAAAGTAGGGCCAATAGGATTACTTGGCATTGTTCTTTGATAGCTTGAACCAGAGCATTGGAATCTTGGCACTTCTCCTTTAAAAAAGATACAAATCGGTGGCACCGCTCTCTGCACACATGGAATAGTCGGTGGTATCGCATGCTGCTTTAATAAAAGGTGTGGTGGCTGCACTTTATAATAATCCCAAGTGCAATGGCCTGAATTGATATGGAAAACACAAAAAAAGATAAAAAGGAATTCTGTTAGATCTTGAACAATGAATCCAAATGAAAAATATATACAGGAGCATGAATAATCAGAGGAAAACCAAGGAAAATTTATCAATTTCAAGGTAAATCTATCAAATCAACAATCACATCTATCTATTGAAACTGTAGATGAAGATTCAACTTGGTAAAAGACAAAGAATTCGATTTTCCCCATTATGGTCGCCACTTTTGTTAATGGAAATTCTCAGCCAATGCATACAACGGTTGTTTCCCTAGTCTGAATGACTCATATCTAGAACAAAACACCTATGGATTAAAGAATATTTCCCTAGAATTATAGACTACTTAAATTAGCTTCTCTCATACCTTCAAAAGGACATATCCAATGGTTTGAACTAATTGTTCTTGAGCTACATGGTGAGTGAACCTACAATAGACACAAAAATACGAACCAGAAGAGAGTAAAAAGGTAATCTACAATTCTATGTAAATGACCAAGGAAATAAACAATAAAAAATGTACAATAATGAGATACACAATGTTTATGGGAAAGAAACCATGTTTGCATTAATAAATAATGAAGGATAAATCACAACCAAGCCTTGGTGTTGATATCTATTCACAATGGAGCCTTGCCTCAAGCTTCACCTTGCCTCTAGATGACTCAAGAAAGTCTGATATTATTTGGACAGAGTTTGGATGCTATCACAAAATATTTCTCCCTCTTTCCCATGAGGGGTGAGACACTATTTAAAGGACTCAAAGGATAGAGTGGGTTGAAGATTCAAAGGAGAAGGTCGAGGGATCATCCCTAGTATAGATGAATTCGAATTCCACCTTCCCTGATCCTTATGGATGAGGTTTCATGAAGGAATCTTTAAGAAACCTCTCAAAACTTCTCTTTTTTTTCATTTTTAAGTTGAGCACTATTGTTTACATGAGGGCACCAGGCTGTGAAAGGAGGCACTACTTGCTGCAAGTAGGAAATAGGTGGTGGAGCCGCTCCTTATCAATGGACAGGGTGCATTGCTAACATGGGAACTGCTTGTTGCTGTTGAAATATTGTAACTTCGAAGAATATTCTATATGTATCTTTTTGTGGTCCTCGATGGTCCTACCGGGAGAACCACTTGTATTACATTGTACCCCGATGCTCCTAATCAGAATAACTAATAAGAGTCATGAGGTAGTCCCCTCTAATTGTAAAGGTGGGTCATTAGCACCCCAGTGTGGTTACTTGAGCCTACATGTGTAACTCGAGCCTACATGTAACTCGAGCCTACATGTCAAATGAGTTAACTTAAGTGAACGGATGAATATAAATAGAGGTGTATTGCTCCTCATTTGTGACACACACACTCTCACTTGTGTAGCACATTAGTGGAGAAGAGAAGAGTAGCTAGAGAAGGAGGAGGATCAGGCTTTGATCTCCTTGTGGGTTTTACCTTTTATCTTTTTGGGGCATCTATATTGAGGAATATTTTGCTGGGTTTTCCTAGGATAAATCTTTGTCTTCCTTTTGTATGGTTGTGCTTGTCTATCTTTCAGTGATCCTGTTTATATGCTTTTGTTATGAATTCGAAATGAAATACTAATGATCTAGCTTAGCATATGAAAATTTAACATGGTATCAGAGCCACCCTGAAAGAAGACATTGTGCAGCTACAAAAGATAGGGATTCTTAATTTTTGGGTCTCTATCCACAATTGATCAGCAAAAGAAGGCTAGACTGACTTTCCATTCAAGGGCGCATCTTTCTGTTGAAGCGAAATTCGATTCCGAGCATTTTCAGTTTTGGTGTGGAAAATTAGGGCTTTCTACATAAGAGGAATTTCTGAGTGAGCCTAGAATAGGATTTTTATCCTCATCAAAATCGAATTTTAGAGACTTGGATCAATAAATTGGGTTGGGTGAAACTCCGGGAAAGTCAAACCCTAGTTTGACCCCGAGCTAGAAAAACCCTAAATACTAAAACTGCTAAGCTTTGGTAATTTCGCTATATTTAGATATTGGAGATGGAGCAGGAGTTGAAAATTGCAGCAGCCATAGCTACATTCCTTATGTACATGATGTCCAAAATTAAGCCTCAAATTCGCTACATACGGGGAGATATGATCCCTCCAAGTTAGGGTTCCGGCCTCTTCCAGAATTCATCCCTAAACAGGACACCTGGGGAAAATTGCTATATCTTGGGATACCGAAGTCCAAATAGAATTCCTGAACATGTTCCAGAAATAGCATAGAATTTAATTTCTATGATATGAATATTAGACTTAGAAGATGAACCAGTGACACGTGGCAGGCCATACAAATTCGTTGTTCTGAATAGTCCTGTAACAAGTCAACTTGGGAAAAGGATCATAAATCCCAATTGGTGAAACCAATTCTGATGAAACCTATGTTTTTGGATCAGGGACATGAGAGGATACGTTAGTAAGAAATTTCAGACATATAGGAGCATTAATTTTCAGATATATCATAGAGACAGTGACAGGCATTTCTACAGAAGAAATTGGAAAACTAGGGCTTCTTGTTCCGGGAGCTTCCCTCCACTGTTTTCAGAAAATGAGTACATTGGACAGCTCCATTTGAAGAGATATATCTTTATATCCAGTTAGATCTAAAAGATTCCAAGTTTTTAAAATTAGGGTTTCTCTAACAAACCCTATATCAGCTAGCTCTGGAAGCAGGACGGACACCTCAAATCGGTAAGATCTAATCTTTTGCTATTTTCATTTGAGGTTCTCATTTCAAAGTGATCTATCACATCAGCTTGATGATAATCTTGGTAAAGTTTACAAATTCCAAGCATGGAAGTATTTGATCTCTCTGAAGAAAATGAACTGGACACCTACATGAGTAGAGAGGTTCCAATTCCATACAAAGATGAGGCTCAAAGCCTTACACAAGAAGAACTTGATCAAGGCCAAAAAGATAATTGTTGATTCAATCACGGATCAAATTGTACCACAAGTGTCTTCCCTAAAGAAACCAAATATGTTTGATTCCTTGATCAATCTATTTGAAGATAAGAACTTAAACAAGAAGATGGCTTTGATAAAACAGTTGAAGAATGTGAAGATCCAAAATGCAGAACAACTTGAAGCGGTAGAAGAAGAAGTGAAGAATGTAGAAGTGGTGATAGCCACCTTGAATGGCCTCCCAGGATCATGGGATTCATTCATGCAAAGAATGTATGCCAGAAGGAAGTAATTTCTTTCAACTTGACTCATAAGCAGAGAAGAAGAATATGGGAACAATTGAAGATCAAGCTCTCACCATTCAAAGAAGATCCCTCAAGCGATGAGGAATATGAAGAACTCAATTCTTGAAGAACCTCTTATTCATCTGATCATTTGGATAAGAAATGATGATTTCATGAATGAAGAAGATGATAAATCAGAATGATCAAGATGGAGTCTACCCATGAAACAAATAAAAGATAAGTATTCAATTGTCATTTCATGATATTGTTTTGTTATACATTTGATTATATTTAGTTGATGTGTTATGCATGATAGATTGTTTTCATTAATGACTGTATACTACTAATATGCATGTGATGGGTAAGTAGCTCATGGTGCTATACAACTCTCCATTGCTACTTATCAAACCTCCTTACTGACATATTGGATTAGTGCACACTCTCAATAATGTTATGGTAGAGATGGAAGGCGTCTAGAAAGTTTATGTGAGATATGGATGAATGTTGTATTAACTAAAAAATTGCATGATGCATAAAAATTTGTCGTTATGCATATGTATTATGAAATAGTTCTAACCATGCAACTGGTGCATTTGAATTGTAGGAAAGGTCCTGTACAACCTCCTACAAGAAAAGAAGGATGAGACCTTTTCCAAAGAACAAGTGATGACAATTCAAGATTCACTCCAATAAACGTGAATCTGAAGCTCCCAGGGTTAGAGACACCATGATGGAAGAAAGAGCTTCAGAGAGTGGTAGATCCACCTTGAAGGAGAAGACCACCATGGGTACAAGAGATAACTCAAGATGAAGAAAATAATTCTATGAAAGAAGCTATGATCAAATAATAACAGTTGATCAAGGGGAATGATGTATATGATATGATGGATCTACAAGAACAAGTGTACAAAGCAAGGTTCGTGATTTTCCCTAGAAAGAATAGACTATGACATGACATACTCTATTAACCAGTATATATCAAGCATAGAACCACCTATACATAATGAAGATGGAAGATGATACTCCACTTCAGGGGGAGTGACTACAGAAAATTATATCTGAGTTTGACATGGTACGACATGATGGATAGCTTCGTTATGGATGGAGACTTTACCAAGAGTAAAGTGGGTTCCAACCTTCAAGATTGAATGCAGAAGACTAGGATATGTTGATGATCTGAGAAGACAAACTCATAGAAGATGTTATGATACTAGAATGTTGTTTGGGATATAGTACTGAAACCAGAAAGAAAGAATGTGGTATATTCCAAATGGATTTGAAAGATAAGATATGTTGCTGATAGAAGTAAGGTAAGACTTGTGGCTAGAGGTTTCTATCAAAAAGAGGGAATTAATTATGAAGAGACACTTACTCTAGGAAGCAAGGTACACTTCCTTCAAAACTATCATGGTAGTTTCTTCCATGATGAAGTAAAGACAAGCCTTCCTTAATGGTATGATTGAGGAAGATTTTTACATTGAATAGTCACGAGGATTTGAAGTTGAAGACAGATGGAATCAAGTATGCAAGTTGAAGAAGGCCCTCTATGGCCTAAAGCAAGATCCTAGAGCTTTGTATGGAAGAATAGATAGTTTCTTGATGAGCATGGGCTTTGCCAAGAGTAAAGTCGATCCTAACCTTTCCTACAAGGTTGTAGAAGATGAACCTGTCATTCTATTACTATATGTGGATGACTTATTCTTAGCAGGGAATGAGAAACAGATCATGGAAAGTAAGAAGAAACTAGCATAAGAATTTGAGATGAAAGACCTTGAGTTAATGCATTATTTCCTAGGTCTAGAAGTATGGAAAAGTTCAAAAGGAATATTTCTCAACCAGGGAAAGTATGCGGTAGAGATATTGAAGAGATTCAGTATGTTGGAATGCAAAGTCATGGCCACACCCATGGACTCCAACCTGAAGCTGTTAGATGATGACTCATTAGAGTTAGTGGATGTGACTCACTACAGACAGATCATTGGGTCATTGATGTACTTAACAAATACCAGACCAGACATTTGTTTTGCTGTGAACACCTTAATTCAATATCTTGTTCAACCAAGACGGGTTCACCTAGTAGCTACAAAACATGTGATGAGATATCTGAAAGGGACTATAGACTTTGGTCTATACTATGATGGTAGCCATGAGTACAGATTGTATGGCTACATAGATGTAGATTGGGTTGGAAGTATCTCAGACAGGAAAAGCACATCAGGTAGATGCTTTTGTTTGAGGTCTGCTATGAGTTCACGGTTTAGCAGGAAACAGTCCAGTGTTTCTCTTAGCACGGTTGAAGCAGAATACATAGCAGATTGCTCTACTAAGTTGTGAAGCCATATGGCTTCAGAAGCTGATATTAGGTCTCTTTGACCTGAAGATGGACACTACAATGATTCTATGTGATAACCATAGTTGTGATGACAAAGAACCCTGTGTTCCGACGTAACATGTAGAAATCTGGTATTTCTACATACAAGATAAGATGCAGATGATGATACTGTAGATGAAGATGATGGTGATTCAGTATTTCTATACTGAATATAGAGATGATGATGATTTCAGTATTCCCATACTAAAGATATCGATGATATTTCAGTATTTACATACTATAGATACAGATGATGGTGATTCCGTATTTCTATACTGAATATAGAGATGATGATGCTTTCAGTATTTCTATACTGAAGATATAGATGATGATGCTTTCAATATTCACATACTGGAGATACATATGGTGATAGTTCAGTATTCACATACTGAAGATGTAGATGACGATGGTTTGGATGATGATGTACTAACAAAGCCTCTGCCTCGAGTAGAGTTCGAACACTTTCGAGACAAGCTTGGTGTTTTTTGGAAAGACCTTCCTCGAAAGGGGGAGTAGTGATGTTGCAATGGGATTGTATCATCCTTGGGAATTTGACATAAAGTGATTCGGAGACCTCAGTCCTCGAGAATGAAGAGGGATTGTATAATCCCGGGACATCTTTCCACAATAGATTTGGTGACCTCAGTCCTTGAGAACGTGGTGGGATTGTATCATCTCTAGGCACTTTCCATAAAGTGATCTGGAAACCTCAGTATTCGAGAATGAAGAGGGATTGTATCATCCCGAGACATCTGTCCATAATAGATCCGGTGACCTCAGTCCTCGAGAATGTGGTAGGATTGCATCTCCCTTGGACATCGTCCTAAATTAATAGGGACCGATTCTACCATAATCAATCTGATGGCTTCGGTCCTTGAGATTGTGGTAGGATTGCATCATCCTAGGACATAGTCCTAAAGTGATAGGGACTGATTCTCCCGTAATCAATTCGGTGGCTTCGGTCCTCGAGAATGTGGTAGGATTGCAGCATCCTTGGACATAGTCCTAAAGTGATAGGGACTTATTCTCCCGTAATCAATCCGGTGGCTTCAGTCCTCAAGAATGTGGTAGGATTGCATCATCCTTGGACATAGTCCTAAAGTGATAGGGACTGATTCTCCC